>JANRGW010036431.1:0-33833 GCA_024733675.1 Psilopsiagon aymara | reverse complement strand
ACCTCTTTGGTTAGTTTGGGTCAGGTGTCCTGTCTCTGCTTCCTCCTGACTTCCCCTCCTCCCTGGCAGAGCATGAGTCTGGGAAAGTCCTTGGTCGGACTACACAATCCTGAGCAGCAACTAAAAACATCAGTTATCAATCAGCGCTGTTCCCTGGCTGGAAGTCAAAACCCGAGTACTGCAACAGCTACTAAAAAAGAGAAACATGACTGCTACTGCTGAGCCCAGGAGAATTGCTGAAACACATACTCTTTCTGTAATTACTTTTCTCCCTAGAAGAAAAGTTTTGAGGGCCAATAAGAGCTAATTAGATTGTGTATGGTCTTCTCCAAGAAACAGCAATGAAGTCTCTACATTTATCCTGTTGATGTGATTTTACTAATCATACACTGGAATATTCATGTGAATACAAAGTATTAAGTTTCAATGACTAGAGTTTTCACACTGAACATGCATAATTCAACCCAACAGAAGGCTACAAACAAATGGGTGTTCTGGCTTTTCCAGCATACTCATTCAACCCAATACCTACAACTTTCCTATCATCTGGATTGAACAGGCAGGTGGCTGCAGTGCAAATTTGACCCAGCCAAAAAATAACACCCCCCTTAGCTAACTGTGGATAGATTGGACCTGACCTATCAGTCAGTTTCCTGACAGCAAGCAAAGATGAGCTGTTGGATTTGATGCATGGTGGAAGCAAGCAGCGAGACTGAAACAGCCGCCCCCAAAAATCAGACAGTTGAGTTAAAACTGTTTTCATGTCGTGCCAGGTCACCAAACAGAGAGGAAAGGGAAGACGTTTCCAGGTTGTTGTGGTAAGGGGTCAAGGCCTGGCAGCAGGATTGATAAAACCATAACACTATGAAGAAGTTAGCTTCATTTTTTGCTGGGACAGGACAAGTGGTAGAGAGGAGGTAGAACAAGAGACTGAAAGAATCTATAGTGAGTTGATTAGCTACAGAGGGAGATAAGCCCATCAGCTTTAATTATTGTTCTGTGACATTTACATGAAGTAAAAACATTAAGAATACACCTGAGTATTCCCATAGAGTTGACCACAATTGCACTTGACATGTGAGAAATTGTGTATTAGGAAAAGCAGTGTTGTTTAAACAGGAAAAAATAGCAACTTCTGTATTACAGTGAAAGGAAATAAGGGTATCTTGTCACAAACATGCAGAATTGGAAACAGGGTGAAGGTATTAAAAGGTGAGCATTAGAACTCAGAAATCCCCACTTCACCACAGGAAGACCCCAGTGCTTCACATCTAAGCTTATTCACACACCACCTAAGTATCTTTCCCCTCTCTATTGAAGCAGCTTTATTTGTTTCCTGAAAAGGGGTGAGAAGTCAATTATATTTGAATTAAAGATGATACATGTCTATGAAAATTATGCCAAGGACCAAATAAGTAAGCTGTTGGCAGGGGGGAAATTAACCATCTATACTTAAGAGTTTCATGGCTCCCCTCTTCAGCTATCCCTGCCTGCTGGTGCAAATTTACTCCATGCAGAGAACAACCTTTGAAGAGCATATATGATGCAAAGCCTGTCCTAAAGCATGCTGGAGGACTTCCAGCTCCTGTGGGAGGTTTCTGTGAGCCTGCACGCTGCCTGGACTGCTTTAAGGTATGGTGTGACATAGGGTAGGAGAGGAAAGGTCTCCAGGAGATGTCTCTGGTGCGCAGCAAGACAGTGATAAAATTGGTTGAGGCTCAGGAAGTCTCAATGGTACAAACCTCGCAGTCTTACCTGGCAAGACAACAGCAGTCACTGCTACCTCCCTTTCTCATAGTATTCCCATGCGATGCTGTATGACTTTCATGCCCAGCAGTTCTGTTGCTGTTCTCTAGAAGGAACTCACCTAGGCTACCTAATTCCTAGCTTTGAATTCAACAGAGCTGTTCTGGTAACACAAAGTCTGTATTAGCCTCTAGTACATGCTTTCCAACACTGCCTAAGCTGGAACTCTGATTTACTTATCTCACACTCAATAAGAACACTCTAACCAACCAATTCAGTTCAGCACAGGTGCAACATTAGTTGCCTCATTTCCTTGTAGCTGTTCATTTTCATTTCTATGCTAATTTGACTTGTCACTGTTCTTTAACCACAAGCAGCAGCCTCTTGCAAATTTCTTGTTCTGATATTTACTCATCTGCATTTAGGTGTTGTCTGCGACCAAAACCACCCCTGAACTGTTTCAGTGACTCCACTAGGTTTTCACTTGTTCCTAAGCATTATCCTTCTTAGTCTTGTACTAGGAATGGATACTCTAATATCTGAGCGCATTGCTTCAGAAGATAAGGAAAAGGAATCCTTATGAAATGAACTCCCTTTGGCAGAGTTCCATTCTGCAACAACCGGACAAAAAAAGCAGACAGCTATGAGAAAGAGAATTCTGCTGTTCTTTATTCTCAGTGTCAAAGCAATTTATCAGAAGTAGGATGACCTACAAAGAGGAAGGTCTGCTGCTGTGCAAATGCCAGCTCTCCTTACGTGCCCCCTTAGCTCTACTTCATTACAAGGCACTGATATCACAGACTTGAGAAAGCAGCATTTGCCTCATTGGTTCAGACCACAATTTCACTACAGTAACAGCCAGGCCTTCCCACTGCAGATACATGCAGCAGCACAACAGGTTTGCCACCTGAAGTCAATCACCCTGCTTCACCCTGGGCTCACAACCACAGCCCAGCAGTGCCCACACACAGCAGACTTGCCCTGCCTGCTCAATAGATGTCCCCCAAACCCATAGTCTAATCAAGGCAGCTCTTAGAAATGTCAGTGAGGATGACACCCCTCCTCCTTATGATCCAAGATCTGCCCATAGCACCCTCCTCCACATGCTCATAGCGCACACCACCCCATGGCACCCAGCTTCCCTCCCTGCACACATCCTTGCCTGTCTGGGCAACCCCCTGCTTGTGGAAGGCAGGCAGGAAACACAGCCAAGGCCCCTCATTAGCACACTGCTCTTTATAGCCAGAGAGCTGAGACAGGTCAGCACTGTTTGTAACAGCACACACAGCTGGAAACCAGGCAGATCTCATTAGGCACTTGCAAATCGGCCTTTAGAATTGGAAATGAAACTCAAACACTAAAGCAGCTGCAGAAATGCAACTTCAGCCAGGCTCAGTATATACTCAATTCACCCCCTCAATCTTCCACTTGGAAGAGCATTACAAGTGTCCTGCTCAACATGCCATGGCAATGTTAAGGATTTCTTGCAGGCCTTCTGATTAAGTTCAAACTCCCTTTATTATTCAGTAATGGATCTAGGTGTTTGTTTCCCACATTCGTCCATGCTGCCAACCCAGGCTGCACTGTGACTGAGAGCTGGCATTTCTTACTGAGGTGCAAAGCAGAGATGCAGGGGGTATAGCCAGGCCTGGATAAGCAGATCATGTGCCAATTTAGATTATAGCCAGAAAGGACAAAGCCATGCATCCTCCTAAAAAAGCCCAGGTCTTTGTTTCAAAGCATTTCTGAACATTAGGTAAAGAAACGCTCTCTGCCCTTTTCTGCACTGACTGATGAGCTTATATATTCTGAGCTGCACAGAGGACACTGAAGGGCATCCCAGCTCCCTTCCAACCTAACCAGCCCAGATGCATTCCATGGCCTCTCCCCGTGTCCTCTTCCCTCTGCCATCACAGAGCAAGGCAGGCTGCCTCCTGTGGCTAACTGCTTCCCTTAACAACTAAAAATTCCTTTTCAATTCCCAAGAAATTTGATTGTTTACCTCTTTATCCAGCCTTATGCTATTTTTGATGTACCCTTAGTATAGGAATGATCAGGGTCTTGATTTTGAATCTTTAGAACTCACACTTTCTACCCGCTTTCCCAAACTAACGTAACATCTTTATGCATTTTGTGAGCTATCTGTTTTTCAGCACTGCTAGTGAAGTACCACTTCTATTTAAACTTGTTACATGCTACTCCTTATTAATGTAGCTCAGCACTAAGGAAGACAGCACTAAGGATTTTCCCAGCCAAAACCAAACAGGGCAAACAATCAAAACAAGAGGGAGAACAGTTACATAGAGATTCCATGGCATTCAGTGAGTTCTTTTGAGCAGATTATCACATTTAGGCTAATAATGAAACAGCAAACAAGAAAGAGGTTTTATGTATCTTCAGCTGACAAGTTTGTGACCCAAGCATGGGAATGTTTCTGGGCATGAAAGAACCTTTCCTCCACTTAACTATGCCCACTTTCCTATGGGTACAAACAAAGGCAGAAATCAGACGTGTCTGTTCACTCATAACTTGCTGACCACTGGGTTACAAATCCATCACTGCCTAAACTGTTTGTGTCATAGCTGATGTAGTACGATGTGGCAGCCAGCTGTGTTGTTACACTGAAGGAAATACTGCTTCCCTGAAAACGGCTACTTGAAAGTAACCGTAAGTGGTTTATATCCCAGGGGTATTATCGCTACTGCACTCACATGCCGACAATTAATTAGTTCATCGTCTGCCCTTGATGACTACGTGGCACTTCTCCATGGCAACATTGATTTGTGCAGTTTAGTTTCAGAAAGAGAAGAAACCCACAGGTCCCAGCATCGCTGGCAACACCAGCAGCGAGAGCGCTCAGGCTGCAAATCCTATGAGACAATAGCTGTTGGTCTAACTTCTGCTGTGCTTCAGTGCTGGCAGGTTCAGCCTTGCCCAGCACTTAGCTGGCCCTCTGTGGTGGGGCTTGCAGCTGATTAGTCATGTGCTCACTCATTATTTCAGCCAAAAAGAATAGCATGGACTTTATAACATTTTGAGTTCCATCCTCATCTAAACAGAGTTCAGGGCTACTGATTGCTTGGCATGTTACAGCAGGACTTGCTTTAAATATTTCCCATTGCCAGGCCTGATCATGCCTCTGACACTACTCTGTAGTAATAATAATAGCACCTAGGCTTTAGATCGTTTCTGTGTTGGAAGATCCAAAGAGAGTCTGTACATTTGGTGAAACACGTTCAAGACATCTAATAACTTTCCATGCAGCGAAATCCTTCCAGTGGCTGAGTGATACACATTTAGCTGCAGACATCAAAGCCCCCAGGAAGTGTTAAATTGACATAACAGACCCAGAGTTACCATGACTATACATTGGTTGGAAAGCGTTAAAGACACTGAAAAACTTGAAAGCTGCCAGCATTTCATCATCCTAAAGGGAACTGGGGACCTATTGCTATTTTGTAGGATGCCAAAACCTCAGGAGAAATCAAAAGGAACATTGTAACTTACGGTGAAGCGAAAAAAAAAAAAAGCCATCCCCAATTCTCCATCTTCAAGCAACTTTCATTGCCATTGTACAGGGGTGCTTTAACATGGAGATTAATACTGGCTACTCAGTCTGTTCTAGTCTCGCCCTCAGTATCTCCTACTGAAGGTCTTCCATTAGGGAAAACTTAGCATAGCAGGGAGAGAAACCTTGCCTTCTGCCCACCAGACAGCCCAATGAGGGTGGTGGATTCTCTCTCCTGTCTATCAGACACCTTGCTGTTGGCATAAAACACCTCCACCAGGAGAAACCTTTCCATTTCGGTGTGATCCTTGGCCTTTTGGCTCCTCTTCTGCCCTTGACATGGGAAACAGTAGACTCTCACAGTGCAGGTTAACCCCTGGCTCTTCACTGGATGCACCTCCGCTGTGCACAACGCTGGAGGAGGGGGGAGACTAAAGATAACTTAAGTCTCTCTATGCATTGTTATCAGTGGAGCTTTCTAAGTCAGTTCCAGTAACACAAGAAAGTTTCCTCTTTGCGCTGTTGTCTCAACCAAAGCCATCATCGTGGTTACAGCTACAGCTTCCCATACCTTTTTTCAGGGAACACAGAAGTATTTCAGATGCAAAACTCATCAGGCTTGAAAAGCAGCACAAATCATTACCTAACCCCCAGACAACAGGCCCCTTGGCAGGCCACACAGGAGTGTCATGGTGGGGGGGGAGCAAACAGGCAATCACGGCTCCAGCAATGCCTGACTTGTTTGCAGCGCTCCATTCAGCTACCAGCTTAACAGCCAGCCACAGCAGCAGTGCCCAGAGGGCTCGCAGTGCTAATTGGTAGGATTTCAAGTCCCCCAGAAGCCTGCTCTGCAGGAATTCCTGGCCACTCTGATGGAATGAATTTCATCCTTATGCCTCAATGTTCAGATTCGCCACCCTCCTGCTACAATAATAGCATTTCAAATAATTAAAGCCAGGTTAATTACTCTGCCAGCCACTGGGAACGCTTACACTGCCACCATATGCGGCAAAGGAACCCCATGCTGTTTCTCATGTGTCTGGATAGGGAAAGAAAAAACCTCCACTCTTCTGCATTTTACAGAAGAGTAATAACTATTAAAAACATGGATGTTATGAGTGGGATTGGATGGGGTATTTGGGATGCCGTTTGAGAGCCTAAGTAAAAAGTACTGAGAACAACGCAGGACAGAGGAATGCTCAGGAACTATTTGTCTCTTAGGCAGTTACATCCAGTACCCTGAGAGTTCAACTTCTTTAACCCAGCCCAGTGAAGGGCAATTGAGAAATACAACTACTGCAAAGAGATGCACAAAGAGGCCGTGAGGGTGACACCAGAAAGCAAAATGCATACTGAAGACAATTCATCTTCAGAGCAAATGGGATAGATTCACTAAACACACCTGCAAGCTGGAAACCAGGAGGTCCCCTGCCAGCAGAGCTATCAGGTGTTTAAATAGCCTTTCACAAAACAGCAGCTTCACAAATGAAGCAATGCCAGTTTGTGCAAGTGAATGTAAGAGCAACTCGATGTGACAGTGGGGAGCTTACTTTCACAGCCTGAGGTACATATCCTTCTAGTCTCACATTTAAGTTCTTAAGTACTCCATATGTCCCAGCAGATTTCACGGGGCCATTTTTCACATAACACCACCACCATCACCACCACCCCCCCAGCATCTCAGAGCTGCAGCCTGTGTGAAAACCAGGGAAATGGTTCGTCTTCAAGCTTTTGATCTACCCATCATCTAAAGCGGGAAGATGAAAGCATTTCAGCTCCCTGGGAAGCGCGGCCTCTCAAGTTTTCTACAGATAAAATAGCTGGGACTACACAAAAAAAAATCAAAGTTGCTTTAAGCACTTTATAAGACTTGAGAAGGAGACAACAGTGCAAGATCTGTTACACCCGAAGCAACAAGTGGCCTGTGTTCCCTCTGATTTCATTTGCAGCTTGGGTAATTCAGCAGCCAAGCTTTCATTGGCCCCTGCCAATTCAGACAGCATTTTTACCCAAGTTCATAAACGTTACCTGATGTCCATGGTGGACATCAGGTTGTTTAACCAGCAGCACAAAACTCACCCCGTCCCTTTTTCACTGCTCATCACATCAATTGCAAGCTTGTTTACACTGTCAGTTCCAGGCAGCCTTAGTGAAGTCTGGGCACAGCCATCTCCCACTGCCAGCACTGCAGATGGGATCAAAGTGCCTGCTTCAGGCTCAGCCACTAGCCCCAAGCAGCAAACAGCACTTGTGAACTTACTCTTCGCTTGCTGGGCAAGACAGCAGAACATCAAATCTTGCGTCCTCAGAAACAGGAGCGTGGAGTGGATCAGCAGCTAAGCAAAGAATGAAAAGCACAGCTTCAAGTCACACAGTTCTGAAGCAAGCCATGCCTGCCCCTTGACTTACCTCTGGAGCCAAATAATACCCTGTTTGTTACCAAACCTCACCAGGCTGCTTTCTGGAGTTGTTCACAGTGAGTCAAGTGTTGTTTGCTTTGTTTTTTAACTAGATCTGGCACACAGAGAAGGACACATCAGTCTTTGTTCTGACAAACAGCAAGACACGTCCTTTCTCACTCATAAACCTCAACCCTCAGCGTGACTTCCTTTTCCACAATGCCTTAATCTGGGTGCTTGGGTGACTCTGAGCGCAAAATCCACCTGTGCCTTAACCTAAACCAAGTGACATTCAAGCTCTGCCACTAGGGAAGGATGCTTGCAGAACAGCAGGGAGGGTTCACTGTGTCAGGCTGCTTTCCCTTCCAGATCTGAACACAATGATAATGAAGAAGATTCAAGGACAGCAATATGAAAGAGGATTTTACTGCACAAGGAGTTTAATACACCTTCCAAGTTAGAGATAACTTTCCCAAAACTGGGAAAAGTTCCGTAAAAGGCCTTAATTACAAATTAGTTACCCCAAACCTTTGGCAATGATAAAAGACCAGTCAGATTAATAGATGTATTAGTTAAAAGTCATCACATTCTCTTACAATGAACCACGTTGTTATCACTCCCTTAAGTGATTCTGCACTTACAAAAGGATTTATGAAGAAACTGGGCCAAAAAGTGACTGCACTATTCCTCTTTTTGTTTCCCACAAATATATATAATACAGTATTTTAGCTGGGGCAGGTCTCCAAAGATGATCAAGTAGGATTCAAGGCGCTATTAAGAGACTGAGCTCATCTCAAGCAGCACCTACTATAACTGCCTGGTCTGCAGGAAACCTTTGGTTCAGTACCATGACAGTAAAGAGTGAACCATCCTGTGTGATGACAACCAAACCACAAACCTACACAGCATGACCAAACATAAAGGAAAGGTCCACTCGGCACGAGAGTTGACATTTTAGCAAGGTCAATATGGAGCGACCACTACCCATATATTGCCTAAATGCACAGTGCACATACCATAGACTAGTTAGGGTTGGAAAGGACCTTCAGATCATCCAGTTCCAACCCGTGGACAGGATCACCACACACTGAACCATGCAACCCAAAGCTATGTCCAACCTGGCCTTGAACACCGCCAGCAATGGAGCATTCATAGCTTCCTGAGCAACCCATTCCAGTGCCTCACCACCCTCACAGTAAAGAATTTCTTCCTCATATCCAATCTCAACTTCCCCTGTTTAAGTTCGAACCCGTTACCCCTTGTCCTATCACTACAGCCCCTAATGAACAGTCCCTCCCCAGCATCCCTATAGGCCCCTTCAGATACTGGAAGGCTGCTATGAGGTCTCCACGCAGCCTTCTCTTCCCCAGGCTGAAAAGCCCCAACTTCCTCAGTCTATCTTCATACAGGAGGTGGATCAAACCATGTATGTAGCAGCATCTAATTCCTCAGTTACAGAAGCTTAACTTGATCTGTAGCTTGAAACCAAACAGAACTGCAAAAGCAGTGAGCAAATGTTGGCCTCTGCAGGAAAAAATCTTGGGACCCTCTTCAATGACGATTGAACTTGGACAAGAGTGAGCAGAGTGCCCTTGCAGTGATGAGGGCTCGCTGCCCATGGGACCCTGTTAGTAAGAGTGCAGTCAGCAGGCTGAGGGAAATAATTACCTCCTTCTCTCTGTATTTGTGAAGCCCCACATGGAGTACTCTGTCTAGTCTTGGCTCTCCCAGTACAAGACAGTGGTTGCCAAGTCTCTTGCAGTGACAAGGAGTGATAAAAACATTCCAGACTTCCAAAATGAAGCAAGAATAAAGTTAAAGAGGAAATAGGACACTTATTTCAGAAAACCTCCTCCCCATATGTGAATTCAGGCCATCAGTGCAGTCACCAGAGGCAATTCTGGCACCATGTGTAATTCTGTCCAAGAACAGCATCCTATCAGCTTTTCCTGTGTTCACCATCATGATCTTCTTTTCAAAGCAATCCCTCAAGCACTCAGGGCATTTTTAGTCATTTGGAATGGCAAGCAACTGCAAAAGAAGCAGTCCTTTAATTACATTTGCACCCCATATGGTTAACTTCAAAAGCACAGAGGCAGATACAGGACTGACAGATAACCCATCTCAGTGTTTAGTAGGGACCTGAGGGATGAACAATATTCATCCACTAGAGCACACAGTGGTAGCACACTATCTAAAACACATGCTACGCTATCAGTTTCATGCAGAGGAACTTATTGGGCTGTTTGACAGCTACTATTGCTGTGACAGACTATACCACATGAATGATTACGTCTCAATGCATAAAGAGCCTGTTTCAATATCATTCTCAACTGTTGAAGGTGTCCCATCCTGGTGTAAAAGGCTCATTTTCTTTCCTCAGTTTACCCTCATATCCTAAGACGCACTCACATAAATGAACAAAGAGAAGCAAGATTATCAGCAATTGTCTCACTAAAAAGAGGTCTATTCTCTGGCTAGACTATCATTAAACAGCAAAAAAATCCACTCAAACTCAGAATAAAATCTGGCTTATTAGGAAATATTACAGCTGAACACATTTCTGAGACAGCTGTTGAAGGCAAAACCACATCTGACGGAGGATACTGATGAAGAACACAAACTTGAAACAGGAATAAAACTGAAAATGATTTCCCTTTCAGGACTTCTTTCCTTGGAATCTCACAGACAGAATTTGCACAAGACTGTTGAGATGCAACCAGGATGCACCTTCACAATAAAACTGCACCTTCAGATTTCACACAGGCTAAAAAGAAGCCTAAGTTCTTTCATCTGTACAAATAGGAAACTATTCAATGGTTACACCAGGCAAACACAGACGTAATGAGGGTAGCAGTATTGCCTATGTACCGGACAATAACTGACAGGTTTCCTTTGTAACTACCTGCGCAGACCTACAGGTAAAGATGCAATCACTTTAAACTGCTATTTATTTAGTTGAAGATAAAGCTATTATATAGGAATTAGCACCATGTGTTTACTTCACATATCCTGTGAACAAAAAGTATTTCAATAACAGCAAAGAAATACACAGTGGGAAACACACAAAAAGCTACTTTGTCTAATAAAAGACTGAAGTTTAGGGACTAGGT
Organism: Psilopsiagon aymara; assembly: GCA_024733675.1. Taxonomy (NCBI): domain Eukaryota; kingdom Metazoa; phylum Chordata; class Aves; order Psittaciformes; family Psittacidae; genus Psilopsiagon; species Psilopsiagon aymara. Next base: position 23,067 of record JANRGW010036431.1, on the reverse strand, counting down.
AGGCAAAATTCAAACAGCAGGGTGAAAAGTGCACCGACATTAATATAACAGCTACCCAGAGTTCAAGGTATTTTACACTTCGGGTGAAATCCATCTTTTCTTCCTTGACCAGCTGAATTCCTATGGTGACTTCCTGGAATTCCAGCCTTATGGGAAGAAGAGCTGACCTTGCTGGCCTGTGAGTTTTTATAAACATCCAGAACTTCTAATTCATCTGCTTTTAAAAACCAAGTGTGCATTTAAGTGGGTATTACAGTCCAGCAAGCTAAGAACTATCTGAGAGGGCATATTCCTGTTTATTTGTAGGAACATTCAGCACTGATGATGAAGGATTCATGAACATTTCTAATGAAGAGAAGCAGATTATATATTATTTCCTGATACTAATCAGGGCAAGACACAAGCTCTTGGACAGACCTGAAGCTATCCTGAGATAGAGGCGAGCTCTATCCAGACGCACAGCAGCCCTCAATCACCATTCTCTTCAGCATCACTTGTTCAGCGCTCCAGTAAAGCACAGTGGGACTTCACCCACAGCTTTTAAAACTGGCTTTTGACACTTGTATGGAAGCACATTCAGCTTCCCACTTGGGCAGTTGGTTTGGGTGCTTTACTTGTTTTCAGTTAGCACCGAATATTGACTCATCAAAGAATCAAAGAATCACAGAATGGTTTGGGTTAGATTGAAGCTCATTCAGTTCCAACCCACCACCACAGGCAGGGACACCTTCCACTGGGCCACGTTTCTCAAAGCCCAATCCAACCTGGCCTTGAACACTGCCAGGGGATGGCAGGACCTACAGAAAATCACAAACAAAAGAGAGCCGAAATCAACTGTCATTCATGCACAGGCATCCAGAAAACACAAAACTTGGTAAGAAGACTTCTGACTGAAGTCATAAAAGGAAAGGGAGAGGTTATTAAAGAGCCCTGAACAGAGGGCTCTTGTTGAAGACTTGTTAATTATGTCAGTCAAGCACAGACAACAATGTCTGATCTTCCAAAATGAAATTCCCATCTCCAAGGGAATAAACCCAAGCTGAGTTACATTTAGAAGAGCAGCCAGCCTCTCCTTGAAACAAGGAGTAATAAGTTTCAGGGGAAATATTCAGAATATTCCCATTTCCTAGAGGATTCACAAATTCCAGTTGTAAAAGCCAGCAGACATTTCCTGCTGGAGCGTGCTATTATTGATACAATTAAACTTGCAAGAAATGCAAGGCTGGAGTTTGTGACAGGGAATGGATGGTTCCCTGACCTACAGCAATTGACATGCACAAAGGAGCAAAGACTCTAGTGATGTGCAAATTGTGCTAGGAAGCTTAGGAGAATCTTCCTTCACTTATTTCCCCGTATCTTTAAAGAAGATTTATTACGGTGTATTTTCAGTGGATGCTGTGGAATACTGTTTGGACTATTTTTATTTGCATTAGCAGCAACTTGGCCAGCTGCAGTTAAGGTAACTTCAAGGTATGTAGTTTTAAAGAAGCCTCCTCCCTGTTCTTGCAAAGTTTGGCACAGTTATACCTGGGCACATCATGGTAACTGCCAAGCTTCCCAAACACTTGCCTAAAACATCCAGACAGTAGCTCAGTAAACTCACATATAAACTGCATTATTGAAGTATAGCACTTAATGTGGTCATTTTGGATTCGATTTTACTTGTTTATCTCCTGGGTGGGTTTTTCCCTCCACCTCTTTACTGGAAGTCTTCCCAGGAACCAGAAGACATGAACTGTATGTATACAAATTAAGACGTTATCTGACTATTAACATAATGTTGTGACATGCAATAAAATCAGCAGCAGAAAAACCCCACTAATACCTTTATGACTCTATGTGGTTTTATAAGGAAGTTCTCTCTCCCAATGCAAGCTGAAACTGTTTCAGATGCTATTTGGCTAATGGTGCTGGAGCAGGTCCAAAGCAGCTTCAGACACTTTCAGGCAATCCATTAGTCTGCTTGTACTTTACCATATTTGTGGTTTACAGAAATCCTTTAAATCAACATCTCAGAAGTGCACCAGTGTCAGGTCCTTTAAATCTAGAGCATTAGCATAAAACAAACAAAAGACCAACCCCAAATACTGCTAAATGTGTCAGAAGGCGGATGGAAGGGGAAAGGGGACAGGCATGGCCAAGTCCAGAGTTAAATCTGGTACTGACTACAATTGCTGATGTCAAAAGCACCCAAATTGCACCAGAAGCCCTTCTGCTGAAGTTACTTGGCAGCCTAGCAGAAGAGGAACAGTTCAACAAGAGAGTTAAAAGTCAGAAGTGCAGTAAGCATCTACAACAGTCACTTCTCCCATCCGTGCATCTCCCACTCCCCCAGCTTTGCCTTTAGACACAAGGCTCATGACTTCTTCAAACAAAGGCTTGCAAGGTCTGAATGGGTTTCAAAGTAAGATCCTTTACATTCTTGCAAGAGAAAGGCTTACCTGAAACCAGAAGCTTCCAACACAAAAGGAGCCAAGGTCACTGCTTGCAGGAATTATTCAGTTGTAGTTGAAGTTGCTTTCTTCTTTAAGCGGCCACTGTGTTCTGAGACCTTGACTGCAGCTTCTTCTCCTTGCCACCCCCCCACCCCATCTTGTTAAAGAGAACAGATATTCTGAGTTATTTCAAACTTACCGAGTTATTTCCCAGTACAGTAAAGCCAACTACTTACTCTTTAATCAATGCTTTTACAAGCACACAAGTATCCACCATGAGTTTTATTTCACACGGATAGCCATGGGGTCAATTACACTTGCTGTGCAAATCATGCACTCAAGCCTGAGCAGTGACACTACAAATTCAATTATCTTTGGCTTTTTTGATGAATTTTTTGATGGACTAGGAGACTATGCCGCTATTTAATCTGCATACAGATCCCATCTTAAACAGATGGCGAAACTTGGATGTGATTTCCTAGTAACACATTGGAAAGTGACAATTTTAAATCTCACACTTTGTCTCAAAACTGTGAGCTTTTGCATAACCTACAGTAACCTACAACAGTCAGCTAAGTAGCATCAACATCCAAACTAACCAGATTCTTCCTCAGAGCAGCCTGCCAGTAGCTGAAGGGGGTTTATAAAGATGCTGGGGATGGACTATTCATTAGGGACTGTAGTGAGAGGACAAGGGGGAACGAGTTCAAGTTAAACAGGGGAAATTTAGATTGGATGTAAGGAAGAAGTTCGTTACTGTAAGGGTGGTGAGGCACTGGAATGGGTTGCTCAGGGAAGCTGTGAATGCTCCATCCCTGGTCATGTTCAAGGCTGGGCTGGACAGAGCCTTGGGTGGCATGGTTTAGTGTGAGGTGTCCCTGCCCATGGCAGGGGGTTGGAACTTAATGATCTTAAGGTCCTTTCTGACCCTAACTATTCTATTCAATAGAATTATACAGTTGGTAGCTTCAGTTTATTTAAGATGGTTTCAGAAAATTGAAAAGTCAGTCACTGCTTTGTCAGAGGATAGTATTTGTTGATTGGTAGTACTACTTTAGTATAATAAAGGCATAGAGTTCATTTCTACTTTGAAGAGATCAACATACTTTACCATGAAATCCTACCACTTAACATGAGCTACCAGTACAGAACATGAAAGAGGTGGAAAAGAAATGGTGCAACACAACCTCAACCATTCCTATTAAGTCAAAACTTAACTGTCCCAAGAAGCCAGAGCAGAAGCAAAAGACACTAATACAGTAAAACACAGGACCTATTCTCCATCTTAAATACTTTCTCCTAAATAAAACCCTAAGTAGCTAACTTATCTTAGCCAAGATTCTAAAGAGAAAGGAAATCCTAGGAGAGAAGCTGTTGCCTCTGCCTGCTGAAAAAAACTGAGATCTGAGGTAACAGGGCAAAGAACCACCCTATGGATACAGAAAGAGCAAAGATGTAGAAAAGGGATAGGAGGCAGACAAGCTATGGAATTAACAGAAACAAAACAGGGGGGTTTTTTTCAGGTGTCTGACGCCTTTTCAATCAGAATTAGCTCCATTAATAACCCTGAATGTAACTGAACAAAACACTGAATCTGTAAAGCTCCCTTTTAAAGAACGCAAACCAGGCAGATCTACATTGCACAGGGCAGGCAGAACTTGCAGGTTCTGGTTTATGAAAAGGCTTGTCTATCCAGTGTACAAAGTCACAGGACACCAGAGGCCTTGCTGGCTGCTCTAACGGACAGTTCCACTGTGCGGGATTCTGTAGTCATCTTTCAGTCCAGACATGATCCTTGATAACGGCCACCTCTGTGCCACATGGCTTAAGACATAGAGCCCAGCCAAGAAGAATTCCTGTTCTCCAAGGTAAGGGGAAGTGTAAAGAAAATGGCTTGACTTCTTAGATGAAAGAAGGAAACTTTTAGTAGCCAATTTTAGGAGTGCTTGAAGAGCCAACACAAAACACATCCAAACATGTAAGACTTTTTACTTTACCCAGTATTTGCTCTTTGGTACTAATCCAGGTCTTCTATGAATAATCTTAGCCACAGGAAATTTGGATCCGGCTGACAGGGACACATTAATTAAAGTCACAAACATTAAAACAAAGCACCACACCCTGAAATGGTGCAAGTCTTCCAACAACAACCTTAAGTCTTTTGTCCCTCTGCATAGCCTACTTGGATGGAGCAATCTACAAGAGATACCCCATAATAAATTTGGATTTAAAACCTATCTGGATTAACACATTGGTATTTCATTTGTCCATGGCAATTTCACTCTTTCTTCTCAATTCACATTAAGGAAAGAAAGAGCTCTGTTAGTTGTGGGATTAAACTGAAGCAGCTTCAGGTTTTTATGGTTAACAGGAACAGCCATAGAAGTAGCTGAATCTGGTTTTAGAAGAGCCTATTTAGTCAGAAAACAAACCCAACTGCTGTATGTTTTCATCTACCATACACAGCCAGATGATTATTTTCATAAAGATGCTAAAATGAACTTAACTTCCCAGCATTTCGACCAAAGTCACTTGGCACTGGATTGCAGAGGCAAATGCGGCAGAGCAGGATTTAGTCAAAGATACCTAAATATCAATGTTACATTAAGAGCAATGAAAGTATCTGAGATACCATCGGAAAAAACCTCAGAACCCACTAAAGTACCTTTTTACCAGAACAGGGCAAAATTCAGGTGCAGTGCAACAACAAATGCTTGAACTTCTTCCTTCAGCAATCAGCATTAAAAAAGGTGTTTCTTGTCAACCTGTTATCTTATACTTCTGGTTTACCCCAGTGGAAGAGTACATTTCAAGTAGGAATATAATAAAGCTGCGGCTGAAGTTAAAACGCCTTTTTATTATATGCAGTATAAACTGTGCATTCTGTGCGCAGCCCTGCAGAGTGAATTAAAATTCAGCTGGTGAGCAAGCTGGAGCCTACTTTGTCTCCAACTTGGTCTCAAAATAGTAAGCTAAAATCCAATTACACAGTCTTGATTACTAGTCACACAAAGGGTAGAAGAAACACAGCTTGTCTTGTAGCCTCCTAAGTAGAATTTGTTTTCCACTGGCAACTCAAGGATATAGATTTAGATATAGCATAAAAACAACTCAAGTAAGATCATAAGACTAGGTAAAGCTAAACTGAGGGGTTGCCGGTGGAGATAAAAATACCTAACATTTTACTTGCGTTTCACATTGTTACAATAATTACTGAGATTCAAATATCTTTTTTTTGCACATTTAATATCATTCAGTTACAAGTTAATGACCAAGAGCAATGCCATACTCTTCAATACAGAAACTTGACTCTGTCAGAAACAAATTCTGAGGTTTATTAGAGCTTTCAACCAGTACTTTGACAAATAGACTCCTTAACAAGTCCAGGTTTTGGCTAAGCATCAACTCACAGGCCTCTGCTTTCCAAAGCATCTGGTGTTATTAGGCATGAACAGCTCAGCAGCACAACCTAAAAGCTGCCTAAACTTTAAGAGACAAAGTTCTTCCAGAAAGCACTATCCACAGTTGGGTCCTTTCACAGACTGGTTTCTTAGTGACATTGTTCCTGCCTAACAATTTTTCCACTGCTTACAAATAACAAAATATGTACCAGAAACACAGCAAGACAAAAACGGAAGAGAAAGCAGGTTGGAAGGCTTTAACGCCACCGCTTTTTCTAAACCATCTTCCTCCACAGGGGAATAAAGTAAAAGTGCTTTTCTACTGAGATACAACCACTAGTTGTCACCACCTTAACACTTTCCCCTAACTTCTGCTTGTCTTTTCTGCTCTTCCTTAGGGCATAACTATCTCTAACCACCTTTATTGGCCAGGTTATTTATGTCTTTCCACACCAAGTCAGTTCTTTTAGGTTTCCTCAAGTATTCCAGAGATTTATGCCACCAGCTGGCTACCCTCCCACTGGGCAACCAGGCAGTTAAGAACTACCAAGACCATTTTGGACTTTTTTGCCTGGAGCTTTAGCCCTGCCAGTCAGCAATCTCTGCAGTAACCTACACTGTCAAAAGAATTCAGTAAGTTCTGTTCCTACAGCACTTATATGCAGAGCCTTGAGCAACACAGTGGGCTCCTAAACAGTAACTTCAGGTCTGTGGCATCGACGCTACTACACAACATTTATCTATACACCACCACAGCATTCTGACCCTGAATTTGTATCACTCAGAGAAGGCAACAGCAGGAATGCTGCCAGAAAACAGCCAAATTTAAGAAATCTGAAAGAGAAAACCTTCCCCCTGCTCTTCGTGATTACACCATCTTAATAGGCTTTCTTTGAGGTGAATACCCAAAACATTAGATAATTTTGTGATGAACAGCAGTAGTTATTTAATAATCTTGAGTGTTTCCCCCCTTTTTTTTGGTAGTTTAGTACATTTTCTTAGTTATCCTTTCTATTACATCCACAACCACTCTGGACATAGGCCAAACATTAGATCTTATGTTTTCTATCATTAGAGTAGCTTGTGAAATATAAAGATGCTTGAGCAGAAGACAGCTTTATCAAACCTAGAGATGTGAATTCCTACTCTTCCCCTCCATTCCTACCTCCCTCAACAGTGATTTCGGGTATTCAGTTTACACAGTTCACTTAACAGACCCCTTTTAAACAAACAAATTTGAAAGGATCTCTCATTTCATCATCTAACATCACAGGTATTCATAAGTGGTACTGTTAGAGAACAGAACACACGCTCTGCATATACACCAGAGAGGAGAAAACATATCACCAAGAAAATGGATACATTTTTCCATACCTTAAGCAATCCTAAATCTGAACAACATATCAAAAGTTTGCATGTCAAATGGTTTTATTCAAATCAAAATACAAATATGTGAAAATGTACAAAAATACAACAGGACATTGTCTACATTTTAAAAAAGCAGATGGAACTTCTATCTGTGCAACCCTTTCTGTGGGAAATCCTAATCAGAAGACATTTAATGTGCTCTTCAGAGCACTCTATACAAAATCCCCCCACCCCCCACTCCAGCCAGACTGAAGGCATTTCAAAATACCCCTAACACACTAAATATCCCTGAATAGATTACAAGCAAACCATTTCTCCCAGGAAATAAACAGGATAATACATTTCCCTAATGACTTAAGGGCTGGTGGGTAGTTTGCAATTCAAGCCTTCTATACATAAGTTGATATGCAACTTGTGCAACACAGCTGGACTCCATTTGCCTGGTTTGAACTGTTTCTATGAATTCAGAAAAGCCTTTATAGCTTTGTAGATAGCTTTCTGCCTTCCTCCTTCCCCCGAAGGTTCAACTCTTCAAACAAAAATGGATTTACAAATAAGAATAAAAAGCAGTAGAAGAAGTCTGAAACCCAAATAGTTGGTTTTTACATCATCTGCCAAAATAATACAAGCTGAAATAATCATCTGCTCAATATCACAATGTGCTAACGAATGCAGGGGAAGCATTATCACAATAACACTGTTTTGAAACACTCTATATATCCAAATATATTTCGTATGAAGTTTCGCTCAGTGATACCATGAAGCTATCTCACAACGTATAGGTCACCTCTATGTTTGTCATTCTGTTTGCTTTAACTTTTGTCCAAGACACTATTTTCTTCTCATGTTCTGGCAGTAGATGATTTCTGCAGCTGCAGTAATGTAAGGATAGGTAAAGTAATGTTTGTGGAAAGAGGTAGCTACTTAAAATTACATTATTGGAAAACATATAATGGGACATACAATCCCTTCTTTACATCTCAAATACAGCAGGAGACTAAAGTCGAGAACAGTTACTCAGTTTATAGGAACCTGCTCAGTCACTAAGAGAAAAGCAAATTGACAGTGGTTTGACTTAAGCTCCTGAGAAACAGGTTCTCTTCAATCTTCTACTTGGCCATTCCTTCCACTGTTAACATCATCCATATCACGCAACATGAAGTTGCTTAAGAAAAGAATATGGGCACTTAAGCCATAATGCAGCTGCTACCTGCAGCAAACTAGAAATACTTACCTGGCCCTATTGTGGATAGGAATATCTCACTAACTTTTACTATGATGGAGATGAATGCAGGTTGACTATAGACTAAAATGGCACCCTGTCTGTAGCACACTTAAATATACCAGCTTTCAATTCTATTGCTTCTACAACTATGACTCTTCCCTCTGAAAATTCCAACATCTTCAGAAAAAGCCCTAATATCACAGAAGTAATGTTTAATAATGCAACAATAGCTAGTTGAGTATGACATAGCACTCTTCTCAACTTTTTTTCAGATCATTTGACTGAAAATCATTATTCCACTAGTGTGTATAGAATACACAAGTCATTTAAGTTTTCTCCAGCAAATTTTAGTCACTGCCTTATTTCCTGGTGTCTTAAAATACTTAAAGATTGCCCTGTAAGCTCTTGTCAGAATACGTATTTTTTCATTTGTTAAAACATTTACTTCTTGCTCTAAAGGAAAACTTGGTTTTTATGAAAAGATCCAGAGCACATTTTTCAACCATCACCCCGTACTCAAAAGTTCACATGGATAATGTTAGCACTGGTTAACAGCAGGACATTATCCAGTTCCTGCACACTACTGGTTAAGATTGAAGGAAAGTGCTGAGAACTACTGACAGCCTACTGCTCAAATTTTCCTTTTCTTGCTAAGACGTAAGAACACATCACAAGCAGTTTTACTGCAATTGACAGGAAACCAAAGAAAGTGAAGCGTATTTATTACCAAGTCTGCAAGACTTAATATGGGAGTGACACTGGGAAAAATGGCTAAACAGCAATTTGCAGGCAAGATGCAGCTATACCTAAGACTCTTTTAGGAAGTTTTGTCTGTCTAGTTATCTACTTCTTACAGCTGAGTTTCATACAAGAGCTACTGTGAGACTACAACCAGCAATAACATCAAATAACCACCAGGATCGATAAAAACCAAAACAGTTTCTGATGTAAGGAAACTGCCTCACTTTCAACGTGGTGGGTAGACACACAACATATGTTATGAAACAAAGTATTTGAGAGGTAGTCTAGTTGCTCACTTGACTGGGTGAGGTAGAGCTGGTTGAGAAATCAATAGCTAATGCCAGTCAAAATGACAATTATCCCAAGTTTGCTAAGATGTGAAAAAATTGCTCAGCTGAGAGTAATTAAGTCACCAAGAACTCAGCTGTCTTGCTCATATTTACTTACTTTTACACTGTCTTACACAGGTTATTGTAAAGTATCCATTCAGAGAGAGAATGTAATCAGAAATAACCAGGGAATCAGCTTAACCACATTTTGGCCTCTGTCAACCAATTCATCAAGTTTATACATGTTATGACTATAAAGGTTAATAAGCTAAATGGGTCTCCTCTTCTGGCAGGTTGATATAACTAGAAATACATACCACAGTCTAGAAGCAAGTTAAGTCTCAAATCCCATAAGGTTGATCTATATAAAAATTCTCCATGCAATTAGTTCCCACAGGAAAAAAAACCCAGAAGGCTTATTTTTGAGATGAAAGCCTACAAGACACATTGGGTATACTGTCAACAGGTATTAAACTCTTCATATCTTAGGAGTTAAGACATCTGGGTACAGAGTCATACATAATGCTCCCTTGGATTGATGTAGACTCTTTCAGGTCCTGAGTTTTCCGGGTATCTGCTGCTCCAATTTTTGTAGTATGTTTGCTGATAAAGAGGATACATATGCTGAATGCCTTCTTCATCCTGTGGCTCTTCAGGCTCACAAGTGAGTTGTCTTCCATTCACAATGTTCTAAACACACACAAGAAGTAATCAGTTTCGTAGTTCACATGTAGAATTTACAATTCCTGGGTTTGTTAAAGTGTTAAGCAAAACAGAAGCTGCATGATCTGTAAAATGGCCCTATGAATCAAGGAATAGGAACTTAAAAATTCCATTCACTAACAGACATGACAAAAGCATTAGTTGCTACTCAGAGTTAACCTCAAATGTTTGTTTCTAAGTAAGCTAGATTTTAAGGATCAATAAATCTAAAACGCAAATCCAAACTATGAAAATAAAGCACAGAAATGCTGACATTTTATTCAACAAAAACTTGAGAGATAAAGGGTTTATGTATTAGTCATCAAAACTACCTAGGTACTTCCCACTTCATAGATAACAACTGTACACACCCAACAGTTACTGACTAGCATGGACAAACATTAGCTCTTTATGAAATACATCCTTATAAGCTTCTCTTACGGAACAAGATGAAATCAAAGCTTCGATGAGGAGTTCAAACCATGTTATTATTTACCATGTGCTGAAAGTTTCCAGTATCCTTTTCTCTGTATTGGCTTTGCAAAGCAAAACTTTCTTTCTGAAATTAGAAAAGTTAGAGTGGAAGCAAGTCAAAATTTAACACCCAGAACAGGCTCAGTTTGCACAAAAATGCCACTCATCATAAAACACTCTCTGCCCTATGAAGTGTCTTAACTGAAGACTAATAGGAATACTTACAAGCTAATCTCAGATACAAAAAAAAACCCCTATTGTCGATTTCAGAAGTGTTATTTACACATTAAATTTAGCAATTCTATTTAAGCGTAAGCAAGCCTGAGAAAAATTAAAAAGCTTTATTCTAACATGACTGATTTTAGCTAAACCACAGGTTAAAACCAAAACCAAGGCAACAATCAGTTCATAAAGTTTTGACACACATCACACAGATAAAAGCTGAGTTGGATATTGCACAGAAGTATTTAACAGAAAAGACATTTATTTGTACACTACTGAGAGCAGAAGGGAGTGCGTTTATTGCTAAATTTGATAAAGTTAAACAAAGTGCTTCCCACTGAAAAACTAAACATTTGTAATGAGAGTACGCTAAACAAATAAAAGTAATTGCTCTTCAGTACAATTAAACTAATCTTATTTTCCCCTTATTAATTAAGGCAGCATAGATGTATTTACAGACTGCCTACCCCAGTTTGTTTCGCTGATGGTTTTTCCAACTGGCAGTCCACATCTCCTAGATGTTTTAATACTAACTTCTTATGTGAAGCCTAAAACATGTTCCTCAAAGTGCATCTCTCCAAATTACTGTTTGGGAGCTCCAGCAAGCCGTGATAGCTAGATGCACACCAGGAACTAACTGGCATTCTATCCACAGGACAGGACAAGAGTTAATAGCAACCAAAATCCTCCCAAACACATAGCATGAACACTCCACATCTTAATGACAACTGTATGTCTGCTCTTACTGTTCAGCATAGCTTGCTAATTAAAAAATAGCTGTATACAGCAGGAAGTTCTTCTGCAACTCACATAGGAGTCCACCACTTGATTCATTAAGCCCATTAGTCTTGTGGAACATTGGCTATGTTAGCATAGGGAAAAACCCAACTCAGTATTCAGCTGGGTCCTGCTACCCGATTGCCTCTCGTAGTCTTAGAAACTCAATTTATTCTGCAGTTACTTGCCCTGTGTTAGTTCCCCAAGAACAGTTCCACCACCAAGATCAACATAGTTTTACTGAGTCCTTAACACTAAGTTTCAAAACTCATTAGCGTCACACAGCTATTGGAACAACAAGTCTTAAATATGACAGCAATCTAGTGATCAAAAGCATTTGAGCTAACTCTACCCCTGAACTCTTCAGTCAGGTCTTGCAGAAACTCTATACTAAAGAGATGTTCTTAGGTACTCTCAGGCAGTCATGGCTCTCTGCACTTTTTACACCTCTTAGATTTTCAAACAAAACAAAACTATGAGCTAATGCATTGAGACTGAACACACTAAGTGAACACCAGTTTTCCCAACAGCATGACCATGCTTTGGCCTGATAAAAGTGCTTCTGTTAGCCCCCAATTCGAGAGAACAAATGCTTATCAGTAACATTACAAGTACATAAAGGCAGGCTGTAGTAAATTTGGCTGCTGCTGGAAGAAAAGAATAAATGTTCATCCGAGTTTCACCACACTGATGCAATGGGAGACAAGAGGCATGCAGACATTGCTCAGGTCTCTCCCTAGTGGGATCCTGGGACTTAAACTGCTTGACTCAGGATCCACTAGCAACACTTCTCAACTAAGTTGAGAACGAACTTAAAGTTGATGCTGCAAAGCTGAAGACCTCCAATCCATCCTCCTTCCTCAGTCATCTTCCTTCTAAACAAAGAATCAACACTACCAACATCTGGGATTGGTTTGGAAAAAACCCCAAACTCCTGGAAAACCAGTAATTCCCATTTAAGCTACATAAAGAAGTTTAAAAAGGCTTCCTCATAGTAACTTACAACAAAATATATCTAGGTCAAGAACAGGGACTTCTTATTGACTAGGTATCACATTTATTCAGAAAACAGACAACCCCAGCTTAATACTGCTCACTTTAGCTCCAGTCTGTCACTAGCTAATTTCATACCTCTACCATTGCTTCGCTATCAGCAATCTTCCAGGCGACCAAGTAGACAAAAAAACCCAGTAATAACATTACAGCAGCTGAAGACAACAGGCTCTGGTATAGCCAAAAGGAATGAAAATATACCTTGAGGTTATGTAGTCACTGGTCTAAGAAATATCAGAATGATGACTAGAAAGGTGAAGCTTTATTGACAAGCAGAACACAGCCTTAACAGCTATGACAGATTATATGACAAAATGGAAGACAAAGAGTGGACAAACACTGGGTGCCTCTAATTGTTTCCAAAGAGAGGACAACTGCACTGCATTAAGAACAACAGCATGAAGATAAACCATCAATCAAAGCTAGCAAAGACCCAATACATCAAGAGAGTTCCTTCTGTAACAAGGCTCATGTCAGAATTGAATACAAACAAGCTACACTGCATATAGTTCATAAATAACGCTATTCAGAGTAAGAATAGTTGGGATATAATTTTTTCTTTACTACTTTGGTCAAACATGTCATCATTTTCATCACCTGTGTGTACACATAAATTGCTGAATTATTTCCATGCAAACAACATTTACAGCACCAATCACCTTATATACTCATCTTGAACATACAAAATAACCACGAATTTGAACTAAGCCAAGGAGCCCAGACCCAAACTGCCCCATTCATTTTCCCCAAAACAACCTACCAAACCACAAGAGCACAGCACTGTATCTTCAGGGACAGACAATAAAGAACCTTCCAAACAGGCCAAACAGCTAAACCAGAACTCTGTTAACTTACAAGACCATTAAAGAAAATAGAACTTTACATTTTGTGCATGCTTATAAACTTGCCTCTAATTTGATACTATCTGAGAAACAAATTTCTACTTATTTCAGGAAGAAATGCTTCCTTGCACTTCTTCTGAGCTCCGTCTAATAAATACACCGCACACATTACACAGGGCACACTAAAACACATTTTCAAACCCCAAGTCACTTCTTTACTAGGCATTTATGGGTTTCAACTCTGTAAAAAATGGCAGAGTACCTAAAGGTTCCGCTTTCCCCCCTTCCCATCCCCTTTTTAATCATAGTTTTAAAAAAGAAAACTTGTACTGCAACTACACATTTGAATCACTGCAAAGAAAGGTATTTGTTTGCAGGAAAGATTACAGCACACTTCCTCATCAGGAGTAAACCTTCCTACAATTGAGTCAGCTTCCTGTCACAGGACTTGGTTTTGATCTCATTTTTCAGATTAGACAGAGCTATACATTATGCTGATTATAGCGTAAGTTACTTAACACAGAAGATTCAAACCCTCCCCTTTTTTAAAAGAAAGGGTCTTTTGCACTATTATGATGGAGCACTTTTGTTAGCAAAATGGGCTGTTTACAAACATGCAGTTAATCACCAACTGCCCGAGTTAAAGAATGGCCAGTTTTAATTGCACCAAGCAATGCCACCGGAGAATTATGATTGAGGATACAGCTTATGCTACCAAATCATCACTCATGAAGTTTCTTCCCTCTAGGCCACAGTTAGCTACTAGTATTGGGGCATAATAATGTAAAGCAACGTCTTCTGCACAATTGAGTATTTGTTTGCTTTGTAATTCCTGCTTTTTCCAGCAGTCTCACACTGCTAGCAACAACACTAAGAAACTAACTTGTTGGTCTTACAGCAGAAACTCCACCTTCACCCAACAAGCACTCAGACACGCAGGTAACATTGGCAGTGGTCATACACCCATGTTCTCTGCCTCAAAAATGTTTTCCAAAAGAACTTCATCTCAGTAACGTTCCATTCTTTTCTCCTCCTTACCCTTAACTTTTGTAATTGCATACATTCATTTAGGTCAAGTTCTGAAGTCAAGTTATTTAAGCAAGACCTGAAAATGCACTGCTACAAAAAACCCCCTCCCCTTTTCCAGCAGTTCTCTTCCACCATCCTCACAGCCTCTTTCTCCAGCTTTTGCTTGTCCCGTTGACTCTCTGTAATTCCATTTTAACCTTCCCCGCCCCTGAAGTCACACTGCTTTTGCTTCTCAAGTCCTAGAATGCATTCTGCAGGCCAATTCTGAGGATAGGTTATTTATGGCTTAGAAGGAGACATTGGTCTTTCATACCTGAGCTAAGAGCGTGACTTCATCACACAAGGCAACACAGACACAGGGAACAAGAACACCCATGTCATCACCAAAGGCTAATGTTTGGTGAGCAAAAAAACCTGCCTGCTCAAGAACTTCTGCCATCAGTGGATTTAAACATGATTTAGGCAAACAAGGAAATTCCATTGGGTTCATTTATTCCAGCAGGTTCCTTCATTCAACTAAACCTACACATAAAGATAATCACATCACAAGGCATAAGAATACAACACCTTTTCTAGAGAAAGGAGTTTACTGCCAAAGAGCAAGTGACTGAACTAAAATCATCACGTTCTGTTAAAGAAAACTGGTGCTCAGCTCCAGTGTTTCTGTGCAGGAGGATACGGTACATCTAGGGCTTTGAGCACTGATGCTTACAATAGTTTGCACTTACCTTTTCCATTTTGCAGAGTTTCATAAAAGCACCTTCACTGTAAAGATGCTTCTTCTCAATTATTCCTTTAAGAGCCTGAAGCAATTATCTCACCAACATCTTAATCTCATTTTCTCATCCTTTTCAGTTTAGAAACCCTATTACAAAAGTGCCCACTGACAAAAAGCTTGTGCCTCATTTTGGTTAATGGGGGTTTTACGTGGTAAGGCTCCTTCCTCTCCTCCCTCCCGAACTCCATAAGATCCTTTATCAGCATTGATGAGCACCTCTTCCATTTAATCTTGTTTACAGCTCTCCAATCTAAGGCAAATTATAACAATAATGCTTCCTTTTTCATCAAGGAAGAGACATTCCCACCCGTATTAAGATAACTGGAAAATAATTACAAGAGTGTAAGACACCCATAATATATAATGTATCAATATTATGCTAGGTTTGAGAGTACTGAGGGTGATCTTTTCAAATCTGTTTAAGAAATATCACCATTCAGTAAATGGTGACATATGCTTTTAACTGTGATAATACAATTTCACCATCATTTTTGTCCTTGTTTTGTCAGGGACAGAGTTAATTTTCTTCTCGCAGATGGTGCAGTGCTGTGTTTTGGCTTTAGTCTGGGAACAATGCTGATAAGACAGCAATGTTTTTCGGTGTTGCTCTGTAGTGCTTACCCTGATCAAAGACTTCTCAGCCGTATTCTCTGCCAGTGAGGAAGAGCACAAGAAGCCCGGTGGAAGCAGAGCCAGAACACCTGACCCAAACTTGCCAAAAGGGTGTTCCATGCCACAGCACATCATGCCCTGTGTAACAACTGGGGGGGGAGTCACTCAGAAGGTACCAATCACTGCTCAGGTAGGGCTCGGTACTGGCCAGCCGGTGGTGAGTAACAGTACTGTGCATCACGTGTTTATTATTTTTGTTGCCCTTCCCCCCCCCCCTTACTTTTATCTCTCTCCCCCTTTGTTATTCCCCTTATTATTATGATACTGTACTTCAGTTATTAAACTGTTGTGTTTTCAACCCTCAGTTTTTGCATTCTTTTGATTCAACTCCCCATCCTGCCCAGGGAGGGGAACAGAGGCAGAAGGGGAGTGAATGGCTGCACAGTACTCAGTCACCATTTGTGTTTAAAACACGACATCTTTTCTGTTTTGAACAGGAATACAAATGTTACCATTAAAGATCTATAGAATATGACAGGGCTTCTTGGCTAAATATATAAGGTATTCTTAAAATTTAAGTCTAAAGTCAGACTTCTCACAGCTAAAACTACCTACTGGGCTGTATTTCTCTTCTCAGTTAATCAAACTAACTCTAACGATTCAAAGGATTCCCTAAATTAGCACCTCTCCTTCCACTCCTCTTATAAAGACTACGCAATAGAGGAATCCCTATTTAAGCCACTGGAATTGTTCCATTGCTCAGCTTCCTCTTGATTTGCTCCAGACCTTGGTTGCCAAGCAGAGATTCTGCTTTCAAGAAAGACACAGCCTTCATGCTGCTCACTGCTCTTTAAAGTAACATGCAAAAAGTAGTTCAGAGCAACAGAAGAGTATTCCTATGACACCGATTATTAAAAAGCTACCTGACAAAAGCTATAGATTTGTTTCTAAAAAAATGGTAAAGATGAACCTACAATCTTGACAGTAAATAAAAATTTTGTTTGTTCCACTTCATATTCCTATGCTTTGGACTATTGCCTTACACTTTTAGGGCCATAAGTGAACCAGTTCTTCTCAATTCTTAAGTGATTCAATTAATACATAAATGGGCATCTGCAAAGACCAGCACAGAGAGATTATGAGAAGTACTAAGGTAAGCAGTCCTTCTACAGACATGTAGCCTACTATTTGACATTAGCACATAAGCATTCGCATACAGAATAGTTGGGGTTGGAAAGAGCCTTAAGCTCATCCAGTTCCAATCCTCCTGCCATGGGCAGGGACACCTCCCACTAAACCATATCATTCAAGGCTCTGTCCAACCCATCCCTGAAAACTGTAAGGGCTGAAGCATTCACAGCTTCCCAGGGAAACCCATTCCTGTGCCTCACCACCCTTACAGTGAAGAATTTCCTCCTCATATCCAATCTAAGTATACTTAAGCCTTCCAAGTTGGAAGTTGTAACTATAAATGTCATTAGCTATCAGTGTTACTACATGTCTACAACATCCCCCTTCATTTTAAAACCAACACTCATCTACTCAGATATAGGTATAATCTAATTAAATACGAACTGCTGGGACAGGAGAGTTTAAGCTTTTTCAATTGCACCTGGAATACTTGACGAGAACCAAAATAGCCATCGTGCATGATTTGAACAGTACCTGTACAGATGACTGGAATATTTGCACATTACATATAACAACTTACCAGAATCAAATTAATCAACCCACTTTCAACCCTCAGTTACTTGAGTATACAGAAGATACCATTTATAATAATTCCCCTTTAATTTCACTTTGCACCTTCATCCAGCCTATCATTCCCATTTGAGGCTGAATTTGAGCATCTCTTGCTGCTGACAATGCAGTGACACTTCATCTGCATTTCCTTTCCGCACTACCAGAATCTTATGTCTGATCTAGAGAGGTGCTCATGAGCTTGCTTCTCATGTATGACTAGACAATGCTATCTGGAATATGAATTCCAGGGCCAGCACAGACTTTCACTCAAACAGCACTAAACATAAGTGACAGGCTGCTAATTTGCTTACCTTTTTACAGTTACCCAAGTGGTGGCTTACTACACCAAAACAATGCAACCAAGCACTTCTTCACTAAAGCTAATATTTTGACACTTGTGTTAGATAAAATAGAGGCTCTTGCCTCAAGCATCACAGAGCACATGTTGACTATAGGCAGTATCAGATAAGAAGCCTCAGCCTCCAGTCCTTGCAAATTTGGAGTTCCACAGAAATAAAAAATAACAGGTACACTAACAACATTACACCACTATTTTTAAATAAAGCATAGTTAACATCAAATCTGGAAAAGAAGTAGATTTTTTGCCACCCAAATCAACTTAGAACTGTATTTACCCAGCTTGAGGGAAATGAGCATGTAGTTCACTCTGGTTAGGGTCTTTACTTATAAAATATGTTTAGATAACAAATTGCATTTTATGTAAGCAAAGACTACAGTCAGCCTTAGCTTTTCTTAGTTCTTAAGTATGAAACAGAAGCCACAGTAAGCAAAACCAAGAAAGAATTCAATGACAGCAGAGTCCCAAAGAGGAAAACAATAAGGTATACACTTCATGAGTAACCCACTAAAGGATAAATAATTGCATTTCCTTTCGCTGTCATTTTGCCAGGCAGCAACACTATAACTGCACAAGTAACACAATAGTCCATATCTTCTGATTCTACAAGCAAGATAATCTTTTACCATAATAGCTAAAGCATGTTTTGGTAGAAGCATGATTCATTGATACTGCATTTGTTGAGTACTGTAGTGACAGAAGGAAGAGTTACTATGTAGTTAGCAGAAGATGCCCAACCTGAGCATAGAAAAGCATTTTCTTTTGTTATCTTAGGTGCCATACCACCTTCAAGATCAGAAAACAAAAATCTATCATACTTCTTGCCAACTACATGCTCTACACCTTCATAACTTTATAATTATCATGTTGCTACTAAAAGTAGCAGCAGGTCTCAAAAGTTTTGTGTTTCAGCAACAATATAAGCAAACATTACTCAATGTAACATTGGTAATACACAACCTTTTTTCTCAAGTGCTACTCTCATGAGATAGAGGAAAGCTTCTACCAGCAACTGAGCTTTAGTAATCAGCAATCACATGAATAAAAGCTACAAGTTTATTTTCGGCATTACTAACAACTCCATCAAAATATGTCTTTAAGGTGGGTGAAGAATTTTTATTCCTATGGCATCCCTCTGTAAGACAAAAAGGCTTCTATGGTCCTTAAAGCTGTGAAGGTAGACCAGTTTACTGTAAAACCACTACTTCTTATTAACAAATGACTGCCTGGATTGCCTCAGACTTTTAATGCAGCATAAGTTATTAGAATCACATTATTTATACAAGCTACTCAACATGAAACAGAAATCCCATTAAGAACAATTACAACCTAATTCTCAGTAATACTGAGAGGTGATTAATGTTTCCTTCAGTGTAAGCAGAAGTAATAGAAAAAAAATCAGCCTGAGTCAATGTACACAGCCCCTGCACACACATTTTAAGGGCTGCAGTCAGGATCATAGTTTTCACAGACAGACTAGTTTGTTATATGAAGTGCAACAGCCAATGCCATTAACCTAAGCTGTCTTCCCATGAGCAGGTCCCTTCTGTGTTTACTAATATAGAAGAAGCCTTCTGAATTCACCTGGAGCTTCACAAGCAGAGCAATGCAGCACAAGGCCATGCCGTAGCTGAGAAGGGCAGTATTATCTTCCCTAGTTCCCCGCTTACTTTAACTTCCCCATTTGCTCGAATTAGCTTTCCAGTGCTGCCTCCATGATCCTACGACCTACACGAACTTTAACAGCTTAAAAGAATGATGGTTACTACTAGCAAAGATGACGCTGCTGAAGACACTTAAGTTGGCCAACTATATTAGATACCCTCACATGAAGACTGTTTTATAAAGCTATGCATATTCTTTTAATCACCACAGAATTTAAACTATAGCTTTTTCTACTTTCAAGAGGCATGCAGTCTGTCAAACACTATTAGAGATACAGAAAGGATCTATCTACCACTTTCCTGACCTTTAAGGACAACTAACACCAAAGAACTAAGGTTCAAATATTACATAAGCAGGGAAATGTCTTGGTTACAAACCAAGAATTGAAATACATGGCTAGAAAAGCAAAATCAGACTAAACTAACATGATAAAGGAAAAGTAACACTTAACCTATCTCAATTTAAGATCTATATAACTGTTTACTCACCTGAAGCATGGCTTCTTTCTGTGGCACAGAGAATGTTCTTTCTTCATTTAACGATGGTTTGTGAGTGGGTGGAAGATCAATCCTGTAGTAAAGAAAGAAATATGACATGCCATGTTTGCTAAGTCCAATTGAATGGTCAGAGACTATTTCAGCTGCCAGACCATCCAACATGCAACATTCTGGCACACACACCTTTCAGTCAGCAATGACACATATGACACACTACAACATAAACACATCCACCACTGGCAGTAATTCAGCCACATACTTTTCGTAGAAAAGCACCACCTATAACTTGTTTTTTATCCTGTGAGGTGTTAAGAAAACTGAATGTCCCTATGCCCGAAGCAGAATTAGGGGCTACTGGTATTAATTATTATTTCTAGGTTATGAGATACAGCTTGACCAACATATATTGCTACAGTCTTTCCTTGAAAAACCTTTGAGAAAGCCTTACAATTGATTATGACATGCAAGACTTCTTTACTGAAACCTTCTCAGTGAAAGCAAATGGCTCTAAAAGAATTAGAATGCTTAAAACTACTCATATAATTATGCTTCAGCTACAGAACATAAGAGAAACAAATCAGAAACCAGTATTTCTTACAATGTTAGAAATTACTCAGTTGTAAGATAACACTTGACTCATCTTGCTAGCTCAAGAGATTTAAATGCTCAAATTTACTTTATGCTAAATGCTTTAAGTTATTTTATTCTCATTCTATACTCCTCATTAAGTATATACAGACATGACAGACGTTTTATTCCTCATTCAGTTTAAGTGCTAACAATATATGGTATGTGTGAAAAGACTTGTATTTACAGATATTCAAAGCTATTGCCACTTATTATGGATGTTCCAGACAGGATCTAGACATCATTAACTGATGAAACCTCTTCAGACTTTCTTGGTTGACTTGGTTTTGTTTGACTATATCAGATGCATAAAAAAGTAACCCACGTCTGTGCCGCAGACTTGAAAAACTAACATGCCAGAAAGCACTTTGAGTCAGTCATTTCTGAGCATACATCTGTGGGTGCTTGCTTCATTTCACATATCTTTGTAGATCTTTACTGCTGCAAAGCACAATCAATCTGCTCCTATGTTAAAGCTACCTTCATAATAATCCAGCAGTCTGTGGCATCAGTCAAAACATACCTATTCTATGCTCTCAAGTTTATCAGTTTTCCCTAAAAGCCCAAACCTCTGAAGAGATAAAGATTTGCATTACCTCTGAAGTCATGCCTAGCCTCCTTATTTCTCTTTCAGAAAACAAATTTCTACTCCAAAACTACAGCTTGAAATTATGGCAGCTGAACAGCTGCTAAATTAACTCAGATATTGAAATCCCTGTATAGAACAAAGGCTTTCTTATTACTGTCTTCAATTAAACAAAACATAAAATCCAATGCATACTCACACTTTGTCAAGGTAAGATGGTCTTTTTTTCCTTGGGGTCAGTAGCACTGTCACAAAGATGGTTATGATAAAAAGAGCAAGGACTGCTCCAATCACAGCCCCTGCTACAGCAACAGAAGATGTCTGCTTATATGGCATATCTGTAATGTGATAGCATAGATTACACCTTCAAGAAGTTCACATGCTTTCAAGACTCAGATAAACTACTTCAGCATTGCTGCTGCTTCCTTCCATGACCAAACAGAAAGCCTTGTCCACCACTAGCATTCTCACAGTATTGGCTCTGGTCACCCAACTAAAGAACTGGCTGCAATGAGAGAGCTCCTGAATCACCACTCTAATTTGACAAACTTCATTGACTACCTTTAATAAACACTACCTGCATGCTTTTTAATTTCAATGTCAGGGCAAGATGAAGTTCCAGAACACAGGCTTCGCACTTACAAGAGCAAAGGAATTGTTAACTCAGAAAGTCAGCTATGGCTTAATATGCCCTCTTTATTTAGAGTCACTGAAGTCTGCAGAAAGGAAAAAGGGAAACTTAAAATCAGAGGAAAAAAGATATACTAGCAGGGGCATTGAACACAAATTCACTAATACTTCACTTACCGTTATCAGAACAACCCCTAAAGCCACCTATGATCTCGGGACTTCACACTTTAAGACGTAAGAAACAGCCATCTTTATAAATGAATCTTAACTGAGCAGGGGAAGTGGTGAAGGAGAGAGAGAAAAAATGCCCCCCCCCCTTTTTTTGGTTCTTCTCTGTTTAGTTGGGGTTTTAATTTAGAAAAGAATTTGCCCTTTAACCTCATTATTGTCAAACCTAAGGTTCAATGACTTTTATGTAGAGTTAACGCATGTCAGTCTATAAAGGCCAAGCACTTGACTATACTAGGGAATCAGAAAGTTGAAATCTCAAGTGTGAATCCTACTAGCCTACTTGAATTCAGTATTATCAAACTCAACACTCCAAACCTCCACCAACAGGCTTATCAAAAGAGTTGCACTAAGACTTCTACCTGTAAAATACAGGTAGCATACAGAAATATTGCTCTGATCTGCACTAACTACTGGATGAAAAAAGTATAGCAAAGAAGTCTAAAATTAACATAGCTCTGTACTTGTAACATCCCTAACACTATTTACCTCAGATGTTCCCTTTAAGAAATAATAGCATACCACCTCTCTCCAAATACCACACGAACATCCTCTATGGAATCTCTTACCAGATGAAATATTAAGGTCAAAAAACCTAACTATGAAATACATTGTATCAATTATTATTCTAAATGCTGTTTCTTTTGTAAGCTGGAAAGCCAGACACAATCATCATCTTCTCATGCCTCACCTGAAACAAAAAAAATCAAACATTCCCCCCCCTCCCCCCCAAAAAAAACCCAAC
>JANRGW010036430.1:0-11650 GCA_024733675.1 Psilopsiagon aymara | reverse complement strand
CCAATCCTCCTCGCCTTTTTAAGGTCCTGCCCTGTGTCCTGGAGAATTGAGGAAAAGACAGTCTGAGCTCCAGAGCCTCTGACCACCTCTCCCATAGCTCTTTAGTCCTCCTTTATGTTCTCTGGGCTACTGCTATCTATATCTAATAATATAATATAATTTGTAACAATGATAATAATAAAGCATAAATAATCTTTGAAAAATTCAGTCTTTACCTCTCCTGCCTCATTTCTCCAGGAGCATAGCAGGAATAATATCTACTGTGCTGTTTCATACATACCAGTATGAGTACAATTACCAGAGGTGTGCTTGAGAACATTTGTTATGTGAAAAATGATGCATTTCAGTGTCCGAGATATTTATTCTGTCTTTAAAATCCCATTAAAATGTTTCAAACAATGGTGCTTGGGAATGTACAAGAACTGGGAAAAGCAGAGTGGAGAAAATGAGTTAAACATTCATAACAGACAGACAATCACACATTCATCATTGATTTACGTCTTGCATTTTTAATTAATTTAGTGATTATTGTACCACCAAGTACCATTTCCTGTCAGCTAGAAGTGCCATTCTCACTGAATGGATTCATGGAGCACGGTATTAGTTTGTCCAGCGGTACTCAGTCTGCTTGCAGTTACTCATCCTCTTCAACTACTTTCTTAACATATTCTACCAAAACCATTTCTCTAAAGTCGCTAACTTAAGCTTCAAATATTGCTTTTAAATGCCAATGTCTGAAAAATCATACATTCTGCTTGTACTGCCTTTTTATCAGAAGGGTAATTTTGGAATTTATTTCCAATTATCCAATAAAGAACTTTTTATATGGATTAAATGAAACAAATATGAGGACATTACTCTTTAATTAATAAAATACATAATTTTTTCTTTTTTTGGTGCCGCTTGTCAAAGAGTTTTGCTAGTGTGATATTAACCACACATATCTTCACAGTTTTGAGCAAAGCTGCCTGATGGCAGATAGTATACTAGCCTACCTGAAAATTGCATAATTTCTGCAATAACTCCTCCATAGAATCGTAGAATAGGTAGGGCTGGAAATGACCTTAAATTCATCTAGATCCAACCCCCCTGCCATGGGCAGGGACACCTCACACTAAACCATGTCACCCAGAGCTCTGTCCAGCGAGACCTTGAACACCACCAGCGATGGAGCATTCACAACTTCCCTGGGCAACCCATTCCAGTGCCTCACCACCCTTACAGTAAAGAATTTCTTCTTCATATCCAATCTAAACTTCCCCTGTTTAAGTTTGAACCCATTACCCCATGACCTATCACCACAGTCTCTAATAAAGAGTCCCTCCCCAGCTTCCCTATATGCCCCCTTCAGATACCGGAAGGCTGCTATGAGGTCTCCATGCAGCCTTCTCTTCTCCAGGCTGAACAGACCCAACTTCCTCTTCCTATCTTCATACGGGAGGTGCTCCAGTCCCCTGATCATCCTCGTGGCTCTCCTCTGGACTTGTTCCAACAGTTCCATGTCCTTCTTATGTTGAGGACACCAGAACTGCACACAATACTAGAAACTAAACTCCATCCTAAACTGATTATTCCAATTTGTGCTATTTCTGAGTAACATTGTTACCATGGTTTCTTTTGTATTCCCTTGTGTAGCTGTGTGAATACATAGACACAGGTATCTGGGAACACTGCTTACAACACTGAATGACATTGAAATAATTATATTTTAAAGAGTACTTCAAACTACCTTTGCAAGCAGTATGGTACAGGAAAAAATGTCAAGCCAAAAGCCTTCTTAAAAATTTCAAAACTATATGCAGAAGTAAAATTTTTGTAAAAATAGCTGACATAGGAGTTCCAACAAATAGGCTTGCCAAAGAATCCTTCTTATAAAAATTAAATGTGTAAGCTGCTCAGTTCAGATAGAAGAAATTGCTAGACATACACAATTCTAATTATTCCATTAGCATATCTTATAGTATGCATCTTAAATAACAGTATCACTCACCAAGATCTCAGACCTGTCATAGCTTCCCCAACCCACTATGAATGGCTTCCTTAAAAACAAGACTAGTTCCAACTCAGTCTCTCTGATTGGGCAAAGCATTAACCAATGTCCCAGAAATCAGGATAGGTAAACTTGAATCCCATGAAACTGTGTAGCATAAATCTAAGTCTTCCACTTCATGGCTGCCAAAAAAGCACCCACAACTCCCCACAAATAAAACTGCAACCAGAAAAGGCCTAACTTCTCACAACTTTTTGTTGTACTCAAAAAAATTTCTGTTTTGCCAAAGCATACCTATCAGGTAGGGTTTCCCAGTGTCACTGTAAGACCTTTTTCTAATTGATAATAGTATTTTGGCATGAGCTAAATTTTGAGAAGTCACTTCAGCCAAGTATATTTCTGCGCAGACAAAGCACATTCGGCAGTACCTAAGCAACCTCTGTATGTTGCTTGGTGGAATTTTTTATCTCTACAGTCAGATAGAGTGCTGGCCATGACAGGAAAGCCAGTGTAAATGTCCCCTGAACTGCCTTTTCTGCACCCCAAAAACACTGGTGCAATCAGAGCAAAAAATAAAAACATTTTCTCTTTTCCGAAGAGCTATTTGTGGTAGTTTCAGTTAGACAGCCTAACACTATGAGCAATTGTAACTCCACAACTGAGAAGAGTAAGAAGAACTAATGACCAAAGGCAGTACACAAGGGGAGGAAACTTCCTGTGCTAGATTTGCAGCTGTAGCCACCATCTCACGAAGATACAGGCTTATTCTCTTAGTACACTTTGCTCTTAATGCTATCCATTTCTGTTTAAATTTCTCAATTTGCAGACCCCATATGCCCTATGAAGATTTTTGGCATAGAGTCAATCTTCTCTATGCTCTCTACACGCTGTCACTGCTAATTAAAAGAAGAAGATAACTCTTTTCCCAAAGCAAAGCCAAGAATGCATCCTACAGCTGCTGATATTCCAGTTTACTCAAAAAGTATACATGCCACTTAGTTTAGCCCGTATTCTTTGCATAAATGCACATACCATCTGTTATTCAAACCTCAGATTTTGTTTTCAGAAATCTCTGCAATTCTCATCTGCCATATCCACATGTATGAAAAACAATTTCTCAGCCACAGCTGCAGATTATTTTCAATAGTTTTCTCATTAGTTTTTAGGTGTTAAGAACAATTTACTCCCTGAAAGTGGACATGTTTCTGCAGGAAGAATTGTTTTAATTAAGGATATGTGAGATTTGAGAGACACTGTGTTTATTTACCAGGTGATGGCTGGAGTACATAACTAAAACTAATTATATGGATTATGTTACTTTCAGGTTTACCATGCTTGAAGCAAAAGAATTTGGCCACGTATGCTGTATAGGGACAATCTGATCACCTCCTGTTCCCTCTGCTACAGGACAGTAGCGTTTTTAATTGACCTAGGAAATTTTTGTTTTCAACATCAGACGTCTTGAGGTAATTAACATTTAGTGTCTTGGTTGTTGACAGCTGCAGATCAATTAAAGTTTTGCCATAATTAGGTGCTATTTTAGTGCATCCATGGCTCTCACTGTATGCTTAGCAACTTTTGTGAAGTAGAGTGCATACAGAAAAGTATACAATACACAGTACTCGCAGGTATCATTTTGCCAATGTCACATTAAGCACCCAACTTGTAAACAGCTCCTAGTTCAGAAGTGGAATACTTATACAGTGTTCTGCATCTTTCCCAGGTCTGGGTAAAGACCATAAAATGCCTGAGGTCTCTGAAAGTCCTTACTTCTCTGGAAACAGCAGGTTTGAATATAAGGCAGGGGAGTGCTGCAGACACAGTAGAGCAGGCTTGAGGCTTCTTTGATTTCTAAGATGCATCCCTCTTTCAAACATTTTCCACCTGTGCTGAGCTGGGAGCCTGTCCTTTATTTGAAAAACAAAAGTGCAGTTTGTGGGGTCCAGTAGAATGCACAAAACCGTCAATTTTCTCTGTTTCCTTTCCTAGTTTTAATCTCAAATATGCAGATGCATTGAGTAAAAGTGATAATATCAAATATACCAGGCACTATAATTGTATGGTGTTTTAGCAGTGTAGCATTATTGTGCTTTTCTCATGCAACTTGGCAACAGCAACACTGTGTGAGAGGGGTTTCAGCCAGTGAGCCCTATAAATCCCAACAGCATTGCCTGGATCTTTTCATTAATATATCCCTCCCTTGAAAAATGAGAAGATTCTGTTCTGTAGGAGTGAAATCATCACCAAAACAAGGTTTCCATGGTTAAAAAATATTTACAGTTCATTTGCCTATATTCAAATGTACTATTTCTTCCCAACCAGTAAGAGATTCTGAACTAAATGATAATTTTCAGTACTAACTCCCAAAACCTGCAACAGCAAATTTATTAAAGAAAGGGGAACAGTGAAAAGTGAATTTGCATGTTAAGAAATATGCTTGGAAAATTATATTTTCTATTCTTTCATCACACCTAAATGCATTAGCCAAACAGTCCAAGGGATCTCTGGGACTAAAAATAAAGATTGATTTCTTGTTTATTGAGTCCTTGTTTCTTTATATGTTACCAATGGACTATAAGTTAGCATCAACCTGGAAGGCAGCCCTGGAAGAATCATAGCTGCAGCTTGCTACAAAAAGCATCTACTCTAAACAGGCAAGATAGATAAACTCTTTAATGGGTTTTACACTACAAATATGACCCCTGGAGTGGCAGAAAACCTCAGGCTGGGGGTAGCGTCAGGGAGAGGAGCAATACTTTGGAGGAAAAGACTAAGTAGAAGAAAAGATAAGGAGAAAGGGGACATTGAAAGGAACAAGGGATAATGAAACAAGGTAAAGGGAAAAGGCAGTAGGAGAGACAGCTTAAATGGAGGGGAGCCCATAGTATTTACAGCTCCAAATCTCTCCTGCATAGGAAGTTCTCCAAATGCTCAAAAAACCCTCCTTAGGCTGCATCTGGAGCTGCCCTTGTAGCTGAAATTTCTCACTGAATCTTTGCTTTGAATTTCACCCTGGAGCATGGATAGGAATGGAAGAAGATGATCTGAATTTTAATTTTCCCAAAAGTCTCTGGTATGGTTCTGGGATTAGAGTGATACTTAGCAAAGCCAAAGTTACAGCTGGGGCCCATCATATCCCTTCTCCTCCAGGACAGATGCCCATGCCATCTGGTAGAAATGCGGTTTCTACCTCACACACATTCTCTCTTACCACCCAGTTACTAGCAAGGATTGTTTATTCCACTGTTGTAGCATATTCCCTCCATTGCATTTTTCTCTTCCCACTCATCATTTATTCATAACAGATGACATCGTTGCTGGACAAGTATATGGTGAAAGTATATTCAGCCTGTATAAAAATTCTAAAGCCTATGCAGAAAATCCATTGACAGAGTCTTCATATTTATTAGCCTACATTTGTAAAAAGCCCTTCCCCTCTGCCTTTTTTTGTTTCCTTTTGCTTTCCTTCCAATAACACAGTCTACAGAGATGTAACCCAAATATTTAGGACCCCAATCTCTAAAATACAATCCATGCCTGTTCATTTTCTTTATGGAAAGTAAGGCTATTACTAGACATGAAATGACTGTAGCTAATAAATCTGCTTGCAAGGACTGAGTGGGAAATTACAAGTGGGAAATTACGGTTTATTCATCAACATATGGAGTGCTTTAGAAATGGTAGAATAGACAAACTAATGTGCAGAGGCAGGAAATTCAGTTTGAAGAAAAGAAGGAACCTCCAGGGATGTTTTACATATGTAGCAGCTTATGTGAGAAAGAAAAATAATTTATCTCATGTCTACCCTGGAAAACAGTTCAGGCTAATGTAAAGATCTTCAGGGTGCAAGGCCTGCAAAAATGTTTCCCATTACTATAGTATGTTCATTTGAATGTTCTTCATAGAGATGAGAACATATGTTATATGTGGTAGAAAGGAAGTATAAGTGTAATTTGGAAATGTATTTTCATTCTGCCTGGAAAAGTCAACAGACCTCTTTTCTGGCATTTCAGACCTCATGGTGAAGTGTCAGTCTGGTGTTATACGAAATGCAAGATTTACTTCCAGAAACGGAATAACTTCTGAGCTAATTGTGTTTTTGCTGGTTTAATTCAGTTTGGGAGAAAATGAAAGCTCTGCAATTTTCCAGAGACAGAATCAATCTTCAGAGTTCATTTCTTCCTTTCATGATTCAATACAATGCTTATAATGACAGCTGTATCCACAGGAATGGAAGCTGCAATATCAGTTCAAAAGAACTTGTAACTGTTGACACCCAGCATGCTTTCAAGAACCTTGATTGCCAAACTAGAATGTTAAATTATCACATTTTTTTCTCTTTTCATCTGTGAAATGTGTGTGCAATTTTTAAATTCACATAATGAAAAATGAACAAAAATCAGGCCCTAGCTTGCTTTCGTGTATTTATGACTGGCTGTGGGTTGGTGTTTGCTTTTGGGGGTCAGAGGTCATGTTCCTTCTTCAGCTGTGCATGAATTGAAATGTTTAATTTTTTCATTGGAAAATAAAGTGCTATGAACATCTCTCTTGGAGCTAAACTAAATGTCAGCTTTTGTACCTGTCAGCCCACATCTTTCATACACTAATCACAAAGACATTCTGGACAGCTGCCAGCAAATATGTTTAAAAGCTGTGACTATGTGAATTGTTGTTCTTTCTAGAAGAAGCTGTTCAAATGGAAGAAGCTGTTGAGCTCCTATCCAGAAAAAGACAACTGCCACCCTCAAGGCCAGAGCTCCAGATGTATGTCATGTCTCAGCAGAGGTTGTGCAATGTGGGTAAAGCTGTCTCCTCAAACTGAAGAGTGTACAGAACTGGGTATTTTTTGGTTGAAAAGGGGTGCTTTTTCAGAAACAGATAGAAATTAAATTCTGGAAACAGTAAGAGAAACAAGTGTGGCCCTGAGAATGTGCTAAAAAAGAAAGACTGAAGACTCGGAAAATTTGAGCAAGGAAATAGTCTCCATTTACCTTTGCAAGGAAATGGAACTTTTTATTTACTGTAAATAGACTAGATTGTGTCAAATAAATTTCTGTCTCATGAAATCATGTTCTCTTTACTGGGGGGAAAAACACAACCCAAAGTTATGCAAAGCCCTGAATGTTGGCTAACTGCTCAGATTTCTTAGGATAACAAATGTTTTTACAGAAACTAGTAATCATAGAAAGTAGTAACGAAACAATGCTATCTGAATTTGTACATAACATTTCTTACACAGACAGAATAGGGAAATAAATAGAATATCAAAGGCCAAATGAAATTTAGAGAACAATCAACAAAGCTCAAGAGAGCATACAACTGAATTCTAAGAAAGGGAAGGAACAGAAACTCCTGTCAGGAGGGAAAGGAAATTGTCCATATTTCCACAGATCCACAGAATGGTTGAGGTTGACAGGGACCTATGGGGATCATCTAGTCCTAGTCCACAAACAGCAGGCTGTCCAGGGCTCTGTCCAGTCAGGATATGAATAACTCCAAGGATGGAGATACTACAACCTCGCTTGAGCAATTCTACAGGCAACCTCTATTTTAGCAATACAGGCAGACTGAATGAAGAAGAGAGGTGTCAAAATGAATATTGAAAAGGATCTGTGACACAGGGCTAAGAAAAACAATTAAAGATGTACGGAAATTGTTTAGAGTATTCATAAAAGGAGCTCAAAAGAGAAAAATTCAGAAAAAAAAGTCATTTGATGGCCTTACAAAATAAATATATAATTAAGGATAGAGAAAAAGCTACAAAATCAGTTTAATTTCATGAAGTTTCAATGTAAATATGAAACTTTTGTTCCTCTGTAGCAAATGGCAAAATTCTCAATTGCTTCCAGCATGGAAAGATATTACCCTAATATTCGAGAAAAATATATATAAAATGGTAAAAATAGTGTAACAGTGGTAAGGCAGGTATTAAAGAAAAACAATGGCCAGAGAAAGGAGTTCATGCATTAAAAGCATTTCAGCCAGTTGAGATCAAACTAAGAATGGACCAAGGCAATATTTTAACAGCTTCCCATTATGCAAAGCATCAGGGACACTTTAAAACAAGGAAGTAGACGAGACAATGTCACCACTGTGGCTGTTCTGAAACTTGCAAATAAGAAGTTCCAGAGGAAGTAAAAAAAAAAGAATAACTTCAGGGACAGAAGAAAACTCTCTTAAGTTGCATCTCAAGATGTAGACTACCTGATTGAGCTAATACTGCAGTGAGGCTGCTTACAGCACCCTGATGAGCTAGTTTTATCCATGCTATTTTCTGCCCCAGATTAGGAGAGAGCAGAGTTCAAGCATGGGGGAGAGACCCATGGTAAATTCTGGCAAAGTGTGGGTAGCTTGTGTTAAAACACAGTAAAATGAGTTTGAAATTGAAAAGGCTCATTAGCGTCATTGCAGAAGAAAGTTCTTATCATATCCAATCTCTGAGACACCAGTGTGTTGCCTACCAGGCTTTTATGAGGGGTAGTCATTGTGGTAAGGTATCAAAATACTCCTGAAGGGTTCAGCTGTGCTCAGTTGAGCTAAAGGTGAAGGGAAACCTTAGCATATTCCAGGTGTTACTCTGTTCTCCTTCAATGGTCCATCCTATTATCCTTATGGCTCACAATATTGCGTATTGTCAAAATTATTACACTACTAGCAAATTCTCTTTTCCCCTCCACTGAACATATTAGCAGGGAAGTGAACGTTGACCAGAGTGACCAAACCATTTAATGCCATGGGAGAACAGTTAATAATAAATCAAATCGAGAATGCCAAGGAAAAAAGCTGTATGAAACCAAACATCTGGACTACCTTAAAGGCCTTGATAATAAACGTATTGCTGCTGACACACTAACCCTATTTCTAAATATGAAGCTGCCAGTGGATTGTTAGACACTAAAGGTAAGAGGAAATCCCAAACCAGATCCACATTTAAATGTTTAAAGTCTCATAACTTTTGCATGTGAGCATCGAATTAACACCCCCATTGCCTTTGAGTCCAATAGATGGGTAAATATTCAAACCTTTAATGAGAGCTTGCTGTTTATTCATAATAAGCTGAATTTGCTGTGAAGCTGAATTTGGAAAGACCACCCAAAAAATCACACATGTCCATAAGTGCCTTGCAGAAACTGCACATTTCATTGTGGTGTGCTACTGATAAAAATTAAATTTCTTCTTGTTAACTTTTAAAGCAAAGGCTCATTTACCTTCTCAAGGATATGACTATAAAATGGCTGATAGCATGAAAGAGCAAGGAAATTGCACAGGATATTCAGGGTTCACAGACAATTTTTAAAGCTAAATACTAGTTGAAATTCTTATTTTCATTCATGCCATCCTTTCACTCTTCATCTCTATCTGACACTGCAGTGAGTGCAAAGCTCTGCTATAAGATGTCTTGAGCACAAATTCACCGGGGCGGGGGTATTTTGTATAATTTATTTTTATTACCTTTCTTTGGGATAGATCAGCTCAATAACCCTAACCAGTTTTTGACAAACTAAAGGAATTATAAAACCTTTTGCCCTTCCCTAAATCTGAAGCACTGGGTCTTTTTTACATCTACCGAGGTTTCATAGGTTTGAACTTAGCCAAAGGTAGTTTGTGACAATAAGCTGGGCTGAGGCCCAGACTCAAGCTCACTGAACACATGAACAATTAAAAAAAAAAAAAAAATAAATCATAGTCCACATACTGTATGAGCAATTTCCATTGGTGAAAGACTCCCACAGAAAAGACAGGGCCTCTTCCACAAACAATTTCTGAAAGCTTTTCCTTTGCAACAGAGTAGAAAGCAAAGTTACTTCAGAAATTTGGAATACTGAAGCAGAACAGAGTGGAGAAGGATATGATGGCAATAACAAATACAAACTCTCTTGTTTATGAGACAGTAAATATGCTAAAAATAAATGTCTGGGAAGTCCTGGTGCTTACCGCTTAATGCTGGAGCCAATGTAGGCAATAAATAAATAAATATTGCTACACATTGCCAAGCTGACGGGCAAAATGTTCTCACAGCGTTTCCAGTACTTTATGCCTATGTCTTGTTCATAGACCACAATTAAAACTTTTCCATGAGCATTTTGGAATTTCCACTTCTGTATGAGATTGGGAAATGCAGAGACACCATCGGCACAGGAAAAAAAAAAAAAGGAGTTTCAGGAGACTTCTACCAAACTGCTGCACTAAAACATTATTTGAGCCTTTGAGCCATTTTGTTTGCATACAGTGTGTGCCACCTATAGTACTTCATAACTCATTACGATGACAACACAGCTGCAGAACCATCCTTAGCAGGGCAATACTCAGGACTTCTACTTGGATGGGAACTAAAACTTCATGAAAAGAAAATGTCCAAGGCTGTTCAACAGAGGCCCCATAGAATCTCAGAAAGTTAAGAAATGGTGGAATGATCAAAGTGGGAGCAGAGGGTGACGTGAAAAGGCTAGGACAGCTACAGTGGCAGAGTAGGAGCAGCTTTGTTTCTTCTGGCATCAGAACTACTGGTGGGAGATTTGGTCAGACTTCTTGGATGACAAAGTCAGGGACAAAATGGTCTTTCTCCTTCTGAAGAGCTTGCTTTTCCCTATCTGACTGGCAATGCTCAGCTTCTGCAATGCCTGGTGAGTGGCAGGGGAAGGCATGGTCCATTCAGGCTCCACAGAACTCCAGGACGACAGAATTCTACTGCTTGGAACATTAATAGTGAGCTTCACCTACACCACATACCTTGGGCAGCTGGGCTGCTGTGTGGCATGGCACTCTGATGACTGTCTTTGCTGATTTGGGTACCACCCTTTCAGTACTTAATTTCTGCTTAGTATCAGGTAGAATGACTCCTTTAGAAACATCATTCTTGCATCACTGGCAGGTTTCAGGGCCTGTCCCAGTAACGTTTCTTAAGGTAACATCAGGGAAGCAGGGGGCTGGAAGGTGCCTCAAAAAGTTGGATGTTCAGCCTATTCCCATATTTGGAGCATCTTGAAGAGTATCTATGCCTTATAGACATATGAGCATTTGAAAGTATATATTAGATGATTAAAGGGATTTCGCAATTACTCTAAACAACTTATACCAGTGTTCAGATAATCTGTCACCTAAATCTGTCTTAGAATCATAGAATTGTAGAATAGTTAGGGTTGGAAAGGACCTTAAGATCATCTAGTTCCAAGCCTCCTGCCATGGGCAGGGACACGTCACACTAAACCATGCCACCTAAGGCTTCATCCAACCTGGCCTTGAACACTGCCAGGAATGGAGCATTCATAACTTCCCTGGGCAACCCATTCCAGTGCCTCACCACCCTCACACTAAAGAATTTCTTCTTCATATCCAATCTAAACTTCCCCTGTTTAAGTTTGAACCCATTACTCCTTGGCCTCTCACTACATTCCCTAATGAAGAGTCCCTCCCCAGCTTCCCTATAGGCCCCATTCAGATATTGGAAGGCTGCTATGAGGTCTCCACACAGCCTTCTCTTCTCCAGGCTGAACCGACCCAACTCTCTCATCCTGTCTTCATACGGGAGGTGCTCCAGTTCCCTGATCATCCTTGTGGCCCTCCTCTGGACTTGTTCCAACATCTCCATGTCCTTTTTATGTTGAGGACACCAGAACTGCACACAATACTCCAAGTGAGGTCTCACGAGAGCAGAGTAGA
>JANRGW010036429.1:0-28030 GCA_024733675.1 Psilopsiagon aymara | reverse complement strand
CACTGGAATGGGTTGCCCAGGGAAGTTGTGAATGCTCCATCGCTGGCGGTGTTCAAGGCTGGGTTGGACATAGCCTTAGGTGATATGGTTTAGTGTGAGGTGTCCCTGCCCGTGGCAGGCGGGTTGGAACTAGATGACCTTAAGGTCCTTTCAAACTCAACTATTCTATGATTCCATGAACCTGTACCATGCTTGCTGAAAAGTTGAGAAGGGGAAAAAAGAGGGATTAACATTAAATAAATGATGAGTTACGATGTTGTTCTCTCCACACTCAGTGAAACTGAGCTGTAGACTACCTAAAAGCAACAGTTTTGCCAGTTCGTACTTTTACTTAACAAGAAACCTGGCTCACACTCTACTCCAACCTTCTCACTTTCTTAGAGTACTCTAGGAGCTTGAACATGAAAGCAAGCACCTCTTAAAAGATCTCTTAAAACAGACAACTGGCACAAATTAACCTCACTAGGTGGAAAGCAACAGTGCAATAAGCAAGCCATCTGTTTCAGATATTGTGTTCCTTGTCAACTATTGGCGTTGCAGGTTGCAAAATGCATAATGGAGGAGACAGGGATAGTATTTGTTGCCCAGAAAAGCTAGGTTTCTTGAGGTACTTAGGTGCCAGTAAGACTTTCAGAAATAGATCTCTATTTTCCACTGGAACTAGAAGTGATGAATTGAGGTGCAAATATTGCAACTGTCAGCACCAAAATGTTTTAAAATATGAACATTTGTTCTGTAGAAGTGTCAAGAAGCTGTTTTCCAATGTGAAATGCACCACTAATTGAATCAATATCTCATATAAAGGCACTTCTATTAAAGCTTGTCTATTTTCCTTGCTCCAGTCATACATAGGAACATCTGAGAAATAGAATCACAAAATCATAGAATGGTTTGAGATGGAAGAGGCCTTTAAAGGTCATCTAGTCCAGCACCTCTGCAATGAGTAAGTTGCTCAGAACCCTGTCCAACTTGACCGCTAATGTTTCCAGGGCTGCGGCATCTACCACGTCGCTGGGCAACCTTTTCCGATGTTTCATCACCCTCATCATAAAATAATTCTTTCTTATATCTAACCTAAATCTACACTAAGTTTAAAGCCATTACCTATTGTCCTATTGCAACAGGACATGATAAAAATTCTGTCCCCATCTTTCTTATAAGCCCCTTTTAAGTACTGAAACTGCAAATAGGGAGATATAGACAAAGGCATGGTTATTAGCATTAGGGAAATAGAAGGCTGACCTCTAATTTTGCGATCAGGTAGGGAGACAGGGCATAGTATTATTTTGTCTATCTTCTGCTGCTATTTTGTTTCATATGGCCTCAGAGGTAGTCTCATGGGTGTCAAGACTGAACTGTGCATGAAATCAGCAGATGCCATATATTTAAATATTGCATAAACTTGTACATTTACCTAACTACATATGGTTTTCAGTTTCTCCTAGTCTTCTTCAAAAAGCACATGTAGTGCTACTATAAAGAAGACATTTTAATAGCCATCTAAGTCTTAAGTGATTATGGTCAGAATACAAAAAGTTTGAGGAATTAGGAACAAGTTTCTGTTGCCCAGTTCAAGGTCTGACCATCTGGATTTTTTGGCTGTCTGTGTGAAAATCCATTATGGCAGAGCCCAGCTGTTTGTTATCCAATTGTCTCACTGTTTGACTAAAATGACTAAGCCTAAATCCATCTAAAGGGATGCTAGAGACAGGAAGGCAAGCAATGTTTCGATGGTTGTGTAACATCTGTATGCATAACAGTCTCTGCTCCTGAAAGTCAAGCTGATTCGTAGCCTGAAGGCATTTCGGACTCCTTTGATTCTTGACACACAATGTTTTTCTAATTCCAGAAAGCCATTTTTTTACCTGTGATTGTGAAAAGGACCATATACCTTACTCTCTGGTCATTTTACTGATCCAATTACCTCATTCTATATTGGAAAGCATATATGAATCATAAAAACCCCAACCGGCCCAGAACAGATTAGACCTCTCCTGAAGCTATATAACTCGTTAGAAGTATGCTTGCTAAGCACTTCATGCTTCACATTGGTCCACACACAAGATAAGCTGAAGACATTGAACCTGTTTAAGGCATCATTATAAAGCTATATAGAAGACCAATTCTCAGTTAGGAATAAGAAAACTCTTATTGGCTCTGTCCTACTAGAACTGTAGTGGTGTGGTGGTGTCAGAGACTGTAGGACCAGGCTCTTCCTTTGTGTCCAGCATTCAAAACAGTATCAAACCTATAATCAGTCTGTCAAAAGTTAAGTATCTCTCTATACTTAATACTCTTCTATCCTGCAAATCCTATTTCAGTTAGAGATTCACTTTGTAGCATAATCTGCTTTGTTTCTCTGAGCCTTAGTTTCTTTTCTGGTAAATGGGCTAGGTTTATTTTTCATGTGTTCTAAGTAGTCTTATTTAAAGATAAGCTTTTCAAAAACAAAAATCAAAATGTGGCAGTTGTTTCCATACTGGCAGGAAAAGAGAGAGGGCTGAGATCCTTTAGTTTTTCTTTCACTCTGCTGATGCAGGGTGAGTTGCCACATGACATGGATTGGCTGTGATTCAGAGGAGGTCTCAGTTGGCCCCATAAAACTGTAAAAAACCTCCACCAAAGCCCTTGTGAGTTTGATCCAGCAATTGCTGCATCAAATTCTATGACATATATTATGCAGGGAATTAGATGAATCATAAAGTCATATCGTAGAATGATAGAATAGTTTGGGTTGGAGAGGAACTTAAAGATCATCCAGTTCCAACCCTACTGCCACAGGTAGGGACACTTTCCACTAGACAGGTTGCTCAAACCTCCATCCAACCTGGCACTGAACACTTTCAGGAACTGGGCCTGAATAATCATGTTAGTTCTGTTTGACCTGAATGCACAATTCAGTCATCCTTGGATTTTGATTTTATGTACTCTTCCGTGCTCTATAACGCTATTGATTTTCCCACTGAAAAATATCTGCATAAATATCATCTACATAATAAAATAGATAATGGCAGGACAGTATTACTTCCTCCTCCTGACCAACCACACATATTACTACTTTCAAGAAGGCCTTCTAGAGTCCCTCTAGCAGAAGAGGGAACCTCATGTTTGTGTTTCTGACTTATTTCTGATTTGCTTCTGTGTTTTTATTTGGCTGAAACTACAGTAAGGAGGCATACATTGCAGAGAATGTCATGTTAAATAGTTGTTGTAAGATTAGAAAAGGTCCATCAGCTGCTAAAGCTAATATGTTCACCTAGTTTGAATTCAATAGAATAACCTTTTTCTCATGAAGCGTAGCATTACAATGAATTAAATTCATAACGGACATTGCCTCTGACCTTAATGGCAATAAATTGCTCAGAACAGTCAGACCTTCAAGCTATAGGAACCACATATTGTAGTTAATTAAGGAACATTAGTAGCACTTTTATTAAACAGAAATGATAGTATCATCCTTGAAACATCTCATTTAATATTTCTATATTAGCATTTCAACTAGTAATGAATCAACCTTCCAAATAAATACAGCCTAAGATAATTCCATTAAAATTATGTGTGTTAATATTCAGTGCATTGACTAAATCTTATAACTGACCATCTTTTAACTGATCTGCATCTTCAGAAATATATTGTAAGGAAAAATGAAAAACAAATCTTGAAATATTTGGCCTAAACTAAAGAATGGATCCAAAATAACTCCTTGCAACACTTTAATCTTATCTCCAGGAGGCTTCTCTGTATCCTACCGAACCCAGTAAAATCTCTACATGCTCACAACAAAGAGCATCTGTTTGCATCCCTTGGTCACACAACCTTGGAGAAATGAAAGCTAAGGAAGTTTCTTTAAATAGAGACTCTATTCTGTTAAGAAAGGGGCTTCTTTAATAGGCAAGAACTAGAATAACAGAATATAAATTCTTTGTTTCCAAAGTTTCTTCCAAAGCCTGCATAAAGGCTTGGAAAAGCTTCTGAAAACGTCATAAAACTTTTCACTTCAGAAAGATTAAACCTGGGATCCCAAGGCAAGATTTTAGATACTTTAAGCAATGTGGTACCTAAGCATCCAACTGTGGAGAGGGAAGGTGAAGAATACCACAAACAGGTGAAGAGTCTTTGACTTGGTGTCTTTTTAAGTTAAAATACTGTGTATTCTTGAATGTCAAAATGGAATCTATCTCACCTTTATTGTGCTTTTTGGTTCAGAAATTAATACTTTGTTACTGTTGCCTTTACAGGAAAATTCAGTTTTGTGTATAGCTGGACTCCTATATGGGCCTGTAGCATTTTCTTTGCTGGTACTTCTCCCAGGGAGGAATGCATTAGTAACAGTGAAGCCAGGCTTCTGGCAAGATGTAATTCGTTTTGTCATGAGGATAATTTCCCTCTTTAAAAATTCTTATTGAAAGAGTTAGCATTATAGTATGTAAGAAATGGCAAAAATACATTAAAGACATTGTTCACTTGAGGATGTTCTTGAATGTCCTGTGTTTTTTTCTGCAGTTCAACCATTTGACTTATGCCAGCTTGCAATTCAGAAGGAACCATATTGCTTTCATGTCATATGAGTCATGTATTGGGCTTTCACTTTATGATCAGTTAACTGTAATTCATTTCAGATGTAAATGATTGTAGAAAGTACATTTTAATATTTTCTTTTTGTACAAGCATTCAGATACTAATGTTAGAAAAACTCAATTGTGGAAGTGTTTATGGGGAATCATCATAGAAGACAAGTGCATTGGTATGAACATATAGGCACTACATTGAATATCATGATTCTCAAAAAACCTTCCAGTTACAATCTAGAAACTTTAAGCACTTCAGCTTTTGTCAGAATAATTTTCTGACATAAAGGCTTTCTTTATTGGAATGGGTAATAGAATTAGGTTTTCTCTTCTTAATCTTCAGTGATCTGGTAAACTTTATAAGTTATTCCACCTTTTTTTGTCTGACCTAACTGCTTTATACGGAATGGTATAGCTTCAGCAAGAGATATTGAGAGGTCATGCATTTCCTTGGCTCCTTTTCCTGTCCTCAGACTCCTTACTCAGCTTCAAGAAGAATACCTGGTTTAGTAACAGGGCACTTCCTGAGCTGCGGAAGGATGAACTTCATAAACCCAAGCCAGAGAATTTTAGACATCTGGGGATGCTTAAAATGGCAATCAAGTTGCCTAGCCTAAAATTTAATCTTACCATCAGCTATTTGTTGAAATCTTTTTGTCCTTTCAATGACTCCTACAACAGTTTTTCTTAAAGAATTCAGTTTCTTGGTGAAAATAGTAACACAAAAATAATAATCTGTCAGCGCAGGTCCTTGTGACTGGCTGTGTACATTGACTGTGTAGTCAGTTTGATTCAACAATTTCCTCGTCCTGATTTGAAGGAGGGACTGCTACTGTGCAGAGAAGCGTCTTAATCCTGAAGCACTCCAGTGTGATGGCTCATTAGACACTCTGATGCCAACTCCTGTACTGGAAATACCTAACTTTTCACTGAAACAGGACCCAAACCACCTGTGATCCTAACTACTGGTCTGCTCAGTCATTTATACACTGCCATTAACACAGTACTATGTATTATGGATTTTAAATGGGAAGGTTTCAGTTGGATGAAAGGAGAAGCTGGTACTTCAAACTTCATAGGGTGGCATATAGGGCATTTTCCTCTATGGTGGATATTGTTGATTTCTCATTTAAAGTTAGACTGGATTTAGGCCCTGGGTTGTGTAAGAATGTTTACAGCTCTCAAACACAGATCAGGGAAAGACTGCCTTTCAGCCAGGTGTTAAAACCTCTTTGAGATTCTGAGTCTAAATAACTTCTTCCCTCATAACTTTCCTCAGCTGAGCTATCAACTTCCTTGAATTAAATTTCTGGTATCTTTCTTTCCCTGTGTATTTAAGGTTTTTTGCTTTGATCTGCACCTGAATGGCAAGCCATCTACAAACTACTATTGGAGGAGTAAATATTATTTCGTGGAGATTCCCCTGTGGAAATCTTGGGGTGCTTTTATTAGTGACTATAGTATGATCCCTCACCTGTGACCACATTCCCATGATGTTTCGTTGTTTTTAGCTTCAGCAGTCCCATGAGATGCAGTAGTATGGAAAAGTTCACTGGAAAGTGTGGGAGGCGCTGTTCCATCACCTCCATATTTCCCCATTGTTTTACAATAAAGGATAAAGCATTACAATATGTCATGCTATTACATTGTCGTGTTTTCACTGGTGCTATCATTGCACAGTCCATAAATTCTTGCAATAAAAAAGTCTACTAAATTTTCTATGCAGACAATGTTGAA
Organism: Psilopsiagon aymara; assembly: GCA_024733675.1. Classification (NCBI taxonomy): domain Eukaryota; kingdom Metazoa; phylum Chordata; class Aves; order Psittaciformes; family Psittacidae; genus Psilopsiagon; species Psilopsiagon aymara. The sequence continues at coordinate 21,725 of JANRGW010036429.1, read as the reverse complement.
TTCAATGTGTTACTTTCCATTTTATCTCAATTAGCAGCAGCTAAATGGTTAGAACCAATTCTGCATCTTCATTTGCACTGCCTAATAGCCTGATTTACTTCAGTAGCACCAGCACAGAATTTTATCTAATTGGGATTTCAGTATCTAAATGTCATTTCACTGTCTTGGCACACCAGACATGTATATGAATTTTTAAGTAAAACTGCAAGAGTTTGAAATGATGCTTAGTTTATCAAGTAGCAAAACTATTTTCTATTACAATTCACCATTCATAATGATACACAAAACACTAATGTATTCTTTGGGGAGGGGATGCCTGTAGCCACAATAGCGATAGGAATGTTGTAAACATTGTGTAGAAACTCACCTGATAGTGGATTTGTAATAAAACTGTCTATTATATAATTCTGCTGTACTGCGGATGTGGAAACTTCTTGTGAGCAGAATTAATAAGATAGTGTTTTTTTATTGCTACGGTATTGCCTAAAGGCTTCTGATATGATGGAGCCTGGTTTTTACTGTCACTTGGCATTGTTAATTTCAGGCATTCTAGAATGATGAGTCATGCCCTTGTAAATTATGAGATAGTGCTAAAACCAGTAATTTTTAATACCATAATAATAATGTGTCTTAGGGCTTTATTATTTTACTTCCATTTTTTGAGATTATAGAGAATGACAGTCCAACATTATTCTGCCATCAAAAAAACAAACCTTGTGTTATCAGGGTAAAAGGGTAATATATTCCCTGGCTCTGTGAGATGGGGGTTTTGAAGAAAATATCAAATTATGGGAGGTCTTTTTGATAGTATGAGAAGTATAAGCATATACTTACCCATAACCTAGTGAACGTAGGATTGAGAAAACAGCATCTAAGGTGTGATTGAAGTATGAAAGCAGACAGGGTGAGAAGGGAGGACCATGAACCAAAGAGGACAAAACTCCCCGACTGTGTAAATGAGCAAGCACCCACTGGACCTAAAAGAGAGCAATCTGCATGCACCACAATCTGACATGCTCTGTGTACATCTCCTAACATGTCGGATGCAAGGTTACAACCTATGTAGCCCTTTACATGCTGTATGCTTCCAGAAACAAGTCTAGAAAGTGTATTATAAAGCGTAGTCACACCTTTGACATTGGGCAAAGGAACAATTTAGTTGGATTGCTCCCCTTCTTGTTTCTGTGATTACAGGGAAGACACCCATGCAGGAAGCAAAAGACGGTCCATATAAAAGAGAAATGTGCCCATATGAAAGCCTTCTAAGAAATAGCGAAGGCGCTTTGTAATAAGTTGAAAGAGTGAATGAGGTGAACAGGTATATCTAAAGATGGAGAGGGAGGGAGAAATGAATCTGCAGCAATTGAAAATTAAAAAAAAAAGGTGTTAGAAATCACAATTAGAATTCAGCACAGACTCAGATGTCCAGCAAGGAACAGTTGCATATACTGTATGAAGCATCCTTGAGGCACAGCTCAGAATAAAGTGACTGATGACTATAATAATGACCATTATTTCAGTTCTCCATGTCAGCATTCAGAACTGAAAACCCACTCCTGCTTAGAGCTACAGAGCACATTAATGAAAATGCAAAAGACAAAGTCAAGAATCTCATTTTTCCTTGGAGAAGAGGCAGTTTAATACCTTTCACTTATCAGAATTTCTCAAAAATGATGACAGTGTTAAAGCTGATGACAATTTCAGTGAAAGTCAAATAATAAAGATAAAATTTTGCATGAGAAAACAATTAAAACTAGAACACCTGTAAAAGATTTTGGTACCAGAGCAAAACAATACACTGAATTCTCTCTGAATCCCAAGGAAGCACTTAGTCAGCTTTCCATAAACAGTAATGATAAGTGCATAGTGAAAATCCAGTGGAGTTGTTTGAAATCTGCACGTCAGTGCTAGGTCAAAGAATAATGGTCATGCAAATCTGATCCACAGAGTTTTTAATTCAAAAGAATATTTGTCTGATTGTTTTCTTCTTCTGTGTTTACCACTTTATTTTGCTTACAGTGGAATATATAAAAGTTAAAATTGAAAGGAACCCCCTTGAAGTTTTCATCTTGAAAACGAGTCCAAAGTGTCGGACTTGTAGATTGGAAGAGCAACAACTTTGAGTAATTTATATATAGTAAAACCAGGATTGCATCCATTTATCTACCACAGTAGGCCTTAGTTTGGTTTGGGAAGGATGAAGTTCTGTTAGGGTTATGTTGTTAGGTCGTCCTGCCACTAAAATACTGTGCTTCATCAGCATGAACATGACTGCAGTATCTCACCTGAATGGTGTGGGCCCAGTAAAGCTGTTTTTCAAAAGTTTAAGATTGTACCCAGCACTGATAGAGAAACCAATTAAGTTCCCATGGAAGATTTCTTATTAAATCTTTTCTGTAGCATCAACTGCAACTTTTCCAATTATTTTTTTTTTTTATTATTTTGTTGTTGTTGTTAGAAGAAAATTACATTATCATGTTGACTTTCCACCTGTTTGTTGATCTATTTGTCTCCTAATCCTTACCTAAGTGGTTGTCAAATCTGTTCTGGTTTCAACTATATTTCAGAAGGAAACAAGAGGAGTCACAGGTAATTGCATTCATATATGGTTTGTGAAAAACAGTGGGTGAGGAGTGAGTCCCAAATTAGAGCTCCGCGGATGGAAAGGCTGCAGTGTAAACTCAATGGTTAACTGTTCTGTTTGTCTTGCCTCTGGCAAAATATTTCACACGAAGCTTGTAAGCTGATTGAGCATGTCCTCAGTCTATTAGAGGGCAGCTAGTACAAGGATTAGACTGAGTGTGGAGAGGCTGTTCATCTTTGTATTGAGATGAAAGTAACGAGGAACATGAAGGTATTTCAGAGAAAGCTAAGATTTTCAAGGTCATAAGGGTAAATGAAGGTACTGGGGTAATTGCTGACAGAGAGCACCATGATATGAGAGTTGATATCTCCTTAGTTCTACTTTTTGGAAAAATATAGTTTATTTTCCCCTGTTTAAAAACCCTTTACAGTTTCCATTAAATGGGATTCAAATGCTGCTATGCCCTGATATTCTTTTCTCCCTGATAAATTTCCTCTTGTGTACCAGCAGGCTAATAAACACATTTAGAATTTTTCATTGGACTGATGGGAATTAAAATGTTCCTTTTTGTCATACAAAATAAGGAAATGTTTACTTTTTGGGTACATTCACCATCAGTCCACATCTCCTGGAACCACTAAAATGCCCCATGTTGATATCTCATGCTGCAATTCTCCACTGGCAAAGCTCCGGATCCTGTGATAAAGTGCATTTTCTCTAGCTGAACTGCTGTAACGCTTCATTGTAGTCTCATGATTTCAGTGACTATAGGAAAAGTAGTCACCATCTTGCCAGCTAGCCTTTATAAATATTTTTTTTATTCAGAAGCAAAGAAATAAGAAAGTAAATGAAATCTGGAGGAAGCTTACAAATTATGATTATGCTTTCCCAAGAATAAATTATAGTATAATTCAGTGAAAAAAACCCAGAAGAATCCCAAACAATGATACTGACACTAAAAATAAAATGAAAAAGAGGATATTAAAGCTGCAGAGAGAAATATGTGAACTCACTGGTATCTGCTTTATGGCTTCTACAAGTGTGAATCAGTAATGTCTATGTAGGTATCACTGGAGTCTCCTTCTGTGGACCTGGAGTGAGAGCAGAAATTGGCTCTGCAACATTTTTAGTTGGTTATATTCAAATACTTCTTCAGATGACAATTTTCCTGGTTAAATTTCCTTCTTCCCAGTCACCAGTGTGTAAGGATCCATGGGAATCTCAAAAGATTTCTTAGAAGGCCAGTAACTATATTAGCTAAATTTACCCACAGGTATATCTCAGACACAATCTGTACTTTCAGCCTTCTGTGACCTATCTGAATGAGAGTAGTGTAACAGTTAAACTCTGCAGGAAGTAAAGAAGTAGGGAACTAGAGCTATACACCTCTTTCTTTATTCTTATGTTTGTTTATTTGACTAATTCTTTTGGCCTTTGGTTGGAATTTGACAAAATTTCAATGAATTTTTAGTGGGAAACTGAGGGAGGTTTGATTAAGCTATTTCCCAGACATAACTTCATTCTTCTTTAATATCCTCAGATCTCTGCCCAATTCCCTCTAATGTTTCTGTTAAAAATACTGAGTCAGAAAAAGTAGCACATTACAGACATGCTGCCACCGCTGACAAATAGATGTCTGGCTGCATTGAAATCATTGAAATTAATGATGGAGATGTGATGAATTCATTCATCTTGTCCATCCTGGCTGTCATAGGAGGTATTCAGTGCTCATACTGATAGAAATGATCAGATCAACAGATATAATTTAAAATGCTTGGCACGCTGCTTTGCCTAAAAGTTGGAATTCAAAGCAATGTGGGAAAATATTCTATAAATAGTCCATTGAAGAATAAACCAACTTTGAACTGGTTGAGGCTAATATTTTCTCAATCTTCTTTTCCATAAACATTTGCATCTGTAAGATTTTGTTCACACATTTTCACAAAAGGAAATTCAGAAGCATGCAAAGAGTTGTGATGGCATGACAAGGCTTAATTACTTGAACGAGGCTGTTTCTGCTCTCCTGGCTTTGCAGTGGGAAGTGAGAAAGGGGTCTCTCCCTTGTTCTTCATATATGGGATGAAAGTGGGTAAAAATTCTTATAGTGGGCTTTTTGTTCCTTTCCAAAGACTAGACAATTCTGAGAAACCTCTGCTACTTCCACTCAGCCTCAGTCATAAAACAGGTTGGGCTCAAAAGTATATATATTTTTCATAGAAGCATTTTTGCAACAGGTATTTACATTTTTTTCTTTGAGTCGGAGCATGAAGTTAGAATGCATTCACACCAGTGGCAGGTCTTCTGGTTCCTCTTGTTAAGGATGATCTTTCATCCTTTGTTACAGAATACAGGTTGCTGATCATGATGAACAACGTAGGAAATTGTTGACAATGATGCAAAACTTGGTCAGAAGCTCTTATTTTCATATATGAATGGACTTAAAATGGAGGAGGTTGTAGTGATTGTCTCTGCCCAGGATTATGGGCAAGGGAGCCTGTTTTATTTTATTTGTATAACATATTTCTCAGAAATAACTTTGTGACAATTGTATCTCAGCTCTGAACTCAGAAGAGCCTCCTGTTCAGAGGGTAGTTTCCTGCCTCTAACCTCTTGGATACCTTTAAATAACGTTCCAAAGTGAGAAAACTATTATTTCATTCACAAAATCTAGTGATATCCCCTTTCCATGTTGTTTGATCAACTTCAGAGTGGAGGTGAAAAGGCACTGTTTGTTAGCACTACCAGTTTCAGCTAGAAACACTCTAGTCCCCTGCCTGTGTGTGGAATATTCACTATGGCAGGTCCTCTCCCTTACTGAGCTGCTTTTGAGCTCTCAGATTAACTCTGCTATGACTGAGGATTTTCCAGCAGAAGAAAAGAAATAAGGATACTGGGAGATAATTTATTGAAGTCAGGTTCAGATCCAGATCAGTAGTTACAGATGGAAAGAGCCTTAATAAGAAAGTAAATTCACTCCCAATTAGAGCAAATTATACTCACTTACTGAAATATTATATCTACCAATACTCATTCCCATTATTTCCTATTGATAAAATGTACTTGCAGCAGGAAACGATGACGTTGAGGTGCCCTGTGTACCTTCCTTCTTAAATAAGATGTGAAATTCAGTTGTCAGGAAAAGGTGGTATGGAGTCTGTCCATTGAGCTAAAGTGAAAATGTGCAAACAATATAATGAAAAAATGTGCAGTTTTAGAATGCAGAGTTGTGAGTTCTACTTGCAACTGCTGCTACAGATAATATGGGTTGGTTTTGAATAGAATCATAGAATCATAGAGTAGTTAGGTTTGGAAAGGACCTTAAGATCATCTAATTCCAACCCCCCTGCCATGGACAGGGACACCTCCCACTAAACCATGCCACCCAAGGCTCTGTCCAACCCGGACCTCTTTAATGTTGTGAGAAGAATACATACTAACAGGGCTTGTGACACTGTGGGAGTTTTCAAGTTCTTATTTATAAAGTGGAGAGCAAATGTGACTAATAAAATTAGGATCCAGTTTTTCTCAGATAAAAATTAATACAGATTGAAGATTTGCACTAGGAAGCAGTGAAGGCATTATAGATGAGCTAGCTGTAGAGAATCACCTTGTACTGAGTGTTCACATATAACTACAACTGAAATAGAATATTAAAAAAAAGAAGAGCACTTAGCACTTGTTAACTGAAAGTTAATTGAAGTTTCTCTCTTCTGTCATTTCTTGCCTCTCAAGAAAACTTTGAAACACTGTTTTCAGAAGAAACTTCTGCCATTTGGCAAGAAAAACTTCAAACTCTGCTCAATAGTAAATTCACCTTGTAATCAAATTATGGATATTTTATACAATTCACGTGATTTAGCACATGTTCACTTGTATGGTTTATAGATTCATTTACATACTTGGAACTCTCTAATTACCATTTTGTCTTCTGTTGTTGCACACTCCCATACATTAATTTACAATAACATCAATGTATTTATTTGTGTTTTATCAACAGCTTTCTTTTTTTCCTTTTTCTTTTTACTGGTTTTTATCTGTCTTGCGTGATTGTGCCTTTGGGATCTTCCAGGATTTGAGACAGTTCCCAGTTGTCATTTTCTATTAAAATTGTTTCTTTCATCAGATTTAACTTGGTGAGTTACAAGTTTTCACTGGACCTTCAAAAAGTCAATACGTTCATGGCTGGCATTTAATTCTGTGTGCAAGTAATGAATAAAATGCAACCTTTCCATAAATAAAGGCACCTTTGATTGCCGTTATCTTGACCTCCTCTGAGTTTTTGTAGATTGTTTAGGAATGAAAGAGAGAGAGAAAAAAAAAAATATGCTATCATCAGGAACTTCAAACACATTGTGCTTGGAAGTTTAGATACACTTTGTTTGCCAGGGCAGGATAGAACTTTTGCTGATTTTTCAGTTACTTTTTCTTGGCTGTGTAATAAAATGCATTATGATGAATGAAATAATCCACGAGTTATTACAAGAAATGCTACCTCTAAAATATAAGTTGCTGTTTACCATGTCTATTTTATTCTTTCAAGTAGAAGATAGAGCACTGATTGCTTCACGTAGTCTTCTGGTTTTCCCAGATATTGTGCTTATTGTGCTTAAAGTTTTCTGAACAAAAGTTTCTAAAGGAAATTACCAAGGATATTGACCAGCTGTCATGGAAAAATGCTTCTTTCTAATTCCATAATAATTTGTATCAGGGTGTCCTTTAGAGATAAATGACCATGATTTTAAAGATAATCCATAAACATTAGTGTTATCAAAGCTGTCACGGGAATTAAGGGTTTTAGTAATCGAATCTTTATATTTTGGGAAAATAAAATTGCCACTGATTAAAAATCAAGTAATTATATCTATTTTGATTGTAGACATTTTATTAATGACAGGTTCCTTTTGTAAATGAAAGGCAACACACACAAAAATTGATGCAGCAATACGCAAGGAAATTAATTTTGCCCAGTATTAATTCCAAGTATAATGCAATCCTTGCATCAACAGTTTTACAAGGATCAGTTTCAGTCCTGAATTTTGAAGACTTCTGTCTGTGATTCACCAAAAGGAACAAGTATTACAGTCAGACCGGGTAAATGGTAAATTCTTAGAAATAAATAGATCAATCTACAGCTTGCTCAGAATATATGGTGTATGCCAGTCCTATAGCAATACAGTTTTGCTATACAACAAATTTACAACAAGTTGTTTCCAGTGATGTTTCTAAAAAAATCTTTTATTTGGCTGCATTACAGCATAAGTTTGTGATAAGATCTGCACATAAATATTAATCATAAAAACATGTTATCTGCTCAGAAAAATCCAGGTTGAGCAGTCCACTTCTGGAATATGCCCTTTCTTGTCTTTTTGTTTCTTTAATTTAATGGAAATGTACATATATGGACATTGGTATGAAGGGAGGGGCACATTTAGGGACACAGAGTTTGGTAGATGAAGTTACAAAGTTTGTACCAGTAACATTGACATGGGTCTGTTCTCTGCCACCAGTTCTATGAAGGACACAACAAGGATTTTTTCTAGATTCCTACTTGTTTCTCTCACATTCTCTGCCTAAATTTTGCAATATATTAACATTGCCTAAAATTGAGTACCTATCAGCTGATAAACATGTTTGACATATGTTGCAAACTACCTGAACGAAAATCACTTTAGCTTCCACTGAGTCCTTTCTGTAGCACAGAATGTAGGTTTTCACCACATACTGGTGATTCTTCATACTAGCTTAGATTAAGAAGAATATAATGTATTAGATTCAAATGTCAGGTCTATTTACCCAAACCTGTAACTGTTTTTTTTTAAGTAAATCAGAAGATATCATATGTGGGGACACCATCATCTTCTAGCTAGCCAGTGTAGCACAAAATTTGGTTTCCTATCACAGCTGGAAAACAACACCTCCAACAGATAAGACACCTACCAGCACTAAACGCACTAGATATTTCCTGGTTCACAGCCCTTATTGATGTGATAATCTAAGGCACCTGAACATTCCTGATTGCGGCCCTGTGATTGGAAAGCTAATTAGCTAGAAAAGGGAAATATTAAATAATGAATTAGTGGTTACTAACCCATTATGTAAGGAAGCAATCATGGGATGGAAATGTACAAGCCTAGAGAATAGAAAAGGCCCAAGGTAATTTTAGGAACATAAATTGGTCTAGATACAGGAGAAAAAGAACAAGTAAGATGTCAAGGACTAGCACTGAGGGGTATCTTGCACTCATGAATAATCATTTTGTTTGAAGACAGTACCTGTTAGTAAGAGACTTATCTCTGCTTTAATAAATCAGTGACCCATCTGTAATGGGGAGTGCTGCACAAAGAGTAGACAAACTGCAGTCTCTAAGGTCAGCCACACAGTGTGCTTCTCTCCTCAGTGTTTGATAATGGTAGATGAAGGAAGCTGCTGGTGTGAAAGGGAATGTGAAATATTTGGTTTTGTATTTATTTTTTTTTCCTTTTTCTCCTATTTCTTTTTGTTTGTTTTATAGGTTTTTATTCTTTTGTCCAGTTGTGCAGATACATACCTGGAGAAAAACTTTACAAGTATGTTATTCCTTATGGATCTGATGTTATGTCAGCTGCTAATTTGCCCTACTGATGCCAATGAAAATCTGACTTATATTGGGGTACTGAACTGTGGTACCTACTCTAGTAGGTATTTACACCTTTTGAGGACTGTATCTACGACTAGTTCTTTATTTCAGAGTGACATCCCCCTTCAGTTACATATTATTTATACGTATATTAGAAAAAAACAAATAACATCTAAAGTAACAATTTATTTTTTTTTCCTACTCCTTAGAAAATTATTTAATTGGAAAATCACAGAACAGTCAAGCTTGGAAAGGACCTTAAGATCATCAAGTTCCAACGCCTCTGCCATGGGCAAGGACACCTCGCATTAATCATGTCAGACAAGACTTCATCCAACCTGGCCTTGAACATTGCCAAGGATGGAGCGTTCACAAGTTCCTTGGGCAACAAATTCCAGTGCCTCACCACCCTCACAATAAAGTACTTATATTTAACCTAAACTTCCCTTGTTAAAGTTTTAACGAATTACCCCTTGTCCTATCACTACAGCCTCTAATGATAAAACTTCCCATGAAACACTATGAGACAATGAGTCTTAGTCATTAGTTCTTAATGAAATTAAAGTCAACTCTCAAAACATTCTACAATAGTTATCTAAACCTTGTTTTTAATCCAGCAAATTCATATATTGAAGTTAACAGAGAAGACTAACTAAATACATAAACAGCTGAAAGAGATCTGTTTACCATTCCTGATGTTTGCAAAACATTTTGCATTTGCCTTCTCTAGATTGAAACCCTATTCTGGATTTGTACTTAGTGAACTATTCAGCAATCTATATCCTTACTTCCTATTATTTTTAAAGTACCATTAATATTTATTCTGATTCAGATTTTACTGCTTTTGATGGTGCAGAATAGCACTTTCTTTCTTGAAGAGACAATAAGAATTCTTATGTGAAGTGTTATTTAGCAAGAGTAAGATATCTTGATAGACTATGAAGAATACTTGCCATTTTACAAAACCCTGTAAGATATATTTTACATGTTTAAACATTGGTACTTTAAATGAAGTTGTATATAACATTACTCTTCAGAAAATTTGGATAGAACAATCTTCTTTCAAAAATATATAACTGATTTCAGAGCTGGATCACATGTACCATGGAAACCAAAAATTAAATTATTTCATGAAACTACTTAGCAAACAAGGTTAGTTAAATGATAAAGCCCAAAATCTCAGAGATGTTTAAAAATCTATTCCAAATTAATTTTTTTTTGTTGTTGTTGTCATGCAGAGATGCCACTTAATCTGTACCAAATCTTATTTCAAGAACATAGCATTCAGCTTTACAACTGTGGATATACACAGGCTGAACTCCTGGCCCACACTGCATGATAGACCATTAAAAGGCACTCTGCCTTAACATGGAAGCCCTGAACTGATTAATCTTTTTGCTAAGCATGAAATCAGAATGGGGTGGGTGAGATTTAAGGTGTTCAGACCTAACAATAACTACATTAATAAATGAATTGTGTCAAATCATTTAACAGTCTATTTAGCTCGGTACACTGTTCTTCATGATGTACAGTGGATGTTGAGTACAAAAAAGAATATGAATAAACCATTGCAAAATTGTATTTTTTCCCATTCTTACTCCCTCTGTAAATCTGTGGTGTAAGGAGTTCCTAAGAAGGTACTCTAATCTTATTTTTGTGTTTAAAAGCCCTTTAAGAATTTTCTTGCATTAATAAATCTAGTTACTTAGTTAACAATTTATGCTTTGACACACATACAATCTTGAAGCAATGGTGCGCACAGAGAACACTGACTTTAAAGACTCTCATTTCGTCACTGTATTTGTTCCCTATAGCTCTTGTGTTATGTGAAATTGCAAAAATTATTCCCTGTTCTCCATATCAGTAATGATTTTGTTGCAGTCTCTAATATCCCTTTCTGCTGTCCCACCTCTAGTATTAAGTTCCAGTATCTTCTAATTTTTCCTGATCTGAAATCTGTTCCTTATATTTCATTGGCCACGTTTAACCTGCTCCAAGGCATTATAGCATGGCATAATGCACTTTTTCTTTCCTTTTTCCCAATATTTCTCTCTTACCTCTTTCTAAAAGTGTTTCCCTTTTCACTGGATTGATGCTTTTGTTGAATTCTAGGATCAGTTTTGAGAAATAAGAGTTGAGTTAACTTACAGGCCAACACTTAACTTGACTGATTAAAGTTGTTCTACATGTTCCTCAGTTTGCATTTATTGACGCTGAATTTCATCTGATGCTGTACTGCTTAGTTACTTAGCAATAAGAACCCTCTGTAACTCAGCTGTCAATTCTAGTTTCCACTGTTCTGAATAACTTTGTGCAACACCATATATGAATACCTTGAAAAACATTAGGTCCAAATTTGATATTTTTCCATTGTGAAAATTAACCATTTCTGGTTACTTCTTCTTCACCACCTTTTATGTGTTCTCATGAGAAGGTCTTTTCTTATGCCCTGTGGTAATGTATCTTCCAACAAAACAGTTGGATAAACTGCTCTGGCAATCAGACCCACTGCAACTAAACAGTGCAGTGAGAGATTGCCATGTGCTCTCGGGTTTTTCAGGAAGCTGAGATTCTGCACCACTAACTTAGATAAATCAGCTTTTCAGCAGTAACACCACACACAGTAAATGAAAAATAGAGATATAAAAGTGAAGTCTATCAGCACTGCAGAGATATTCAGTGCAAAATGGTAAAACAACAGAAATAAGTTTTAGGCAGGGATTTAAAGGAAAATAAGTATTGTATTCATTAACAGAATGAGGAAAACTGCACCTGAGTTTTATAAATGCTTGCCTTGCATTTTAGAGAAAGTATATTGAGAGAAGTGCCAGTTTTACTGCTCGTGTTCAGATTAACTGTCATATTTAAGTTTCTCTACAGCATCAGGTATTGAGAAGTGACCCAGAAAGGTGACTTCTCTGTGAAGGATGCCATGAATAAAGTAATTCATACAACCCACTCGCAGCTGCAACTTTTCTTGACTGCTCTTGGGAACAGGACAAGGAACAGAGAGTGAAATACAACAACAGTCTATGCCTGGAAGCTCTTATACCTCTTAGTACCCTCAGTCCTTGCATTGTATGATCATAAGAATATTTAACATAGAAAAAGGTGCTTAGAAGAATGTAGATTTTGCCTTCAGGAAAATCCATCCTCCTTTAGAAACTGCTGTTGTCTTAGAATGTGACCTCTGAAAGGGAATCTAGAAGCAGGCTACAGCCTGAGTTAACTGTCACACAAGGCTACAGATGGCTTGTAGGCTGAAATCCCTTGTAACGAATGATAACATGAAGCATTGTTTCATTGTTGAGTGCCTAATTTGTTCACAGGTAATTTTAGAATGATAATTTGGACCAGGCACTTGAAATATTTTCTTTTTACCTCTAGCAAAGCAAATTCTTTCAATGTTCAGATTCTTTCCTTTTCAAGAAGAGAAAATGTGGTTGACCTGTGAGTGGAAAAAAGTGTATATCTTCAGGTCACTAGCTTTCAGATGAGGTCATCTGCTTCAAACAGGTGGGGAAAAATAGCAGAGTCTCTTGATGGAAATTAATAAATTGATTCAGACATGCTCAGGAAATTACATTGTGCCAGAGAGAAAATGTTATTTATAGCCTCATCGGAGATCACCTTCTGCCTCAAGCCACAGACTCTAGAAGAAGGTTGTATAAAGGTATTGAAGAATAGTTTCCATGGGACAGCTTGCCAATAGATGGACTGGATGGCCTATAAAATGGTAATTTTTATCTCTGATTTTGAAGTATCTATGATTTACAGTCATTATAATCTCATTCTAGATAGTGTCATTACAGATGCCAGACTTGCTTCTATGTGTGTCTTATGTTCCCTTTGGATTTATGAAAGCTATCTACCTTAATCTTGTAAAATTGGTCAAAGGAAAGGGTGACTTTAGTATGATTTTCTCTAATTTACCATTCCATTGGGTGCTTTTGTTCCCCCTATTGCAATTGTGCTTGAGTGTCCCATACCGTCTCTTTGATAGATGTACATTCTTGCTTTCTCCCTTTTATCTAGGAGAGTGAAAGGTCACATAGGACAGAAGTACGCTCTCTGACACACTGCAAAACCCCACTCTTTCGGGACCAGAAGAATTTTGCCAGCAATTTTTGGAAACAGAAAATCCAGGAGGTCTATCTTCTGGAGTAAGAAGTTGTGAATGGAAGTGAACAGAGATAGGATGATGAGAGTATCTGCAGACTGGGAAAATAAGCTGAGGACAGGGCAAAGGTTTTGGGTGCATAAGGGAAGTAGCAGAATTGTCAGAGTGCTCTGCAAAGCTTGAGGATAAGCAAATAAACTAGAACAAAAAAGGCCCTTGAAACACAGGATGGCTTGCCAGTTGCAGTGGCTAAAAGCAAATATCATTTAGGTAGTTGTAATTTAGGAAGATGAAGCTAAGGAAAGAATTAGTCTGGCGCTAAAAGGGTTAGACAGAAATGCTTCCTGTATCAGTGTGTAGACAAAAATTCCCCTCTCTATCCCCAAAAATAGAGGCTGGTACATGGCAACTACTCCCTAACACAGTACCTGAGTATTCTGGCTGGAAGAGATATTAACAAGTTCTTGGTTTGTTTAACAGGTTTTTTGAATGTTGCGCTTGCTATCTCTACTACAGAGAAATGAGCCTCATATGAACCTTAGTCCTCAGCTGAAACAATACTGGGAGTTCCTCTAAATCCCGAGAGCACATGCTGCTGAAGGGTGAATTCCCTCTGCAGTAGAAGGATGTACAGTTTGGGAGAATGTACAGCCGGGAGGCATGTCTGAGCCTAAGACCCAAATATCACCTTGATGGACCCTTTTTAACTACACAGTGTGTCTTGTTTAGTTGTTTCTCAGCACCCTAATCTCTTGTCTGAGAGTGAGGTGTACAGATTTTAAAAGCCCTGGAGAGAATGATGCTTGGAGGAGAACTGAAAAAAGTCATAGTTTCTTTTTACCACAGGTCCTGCCTTGTCATCTTAGAAGCATAATCTTAAACTAAACCAATACACAAGAGAGGACAGTCTTCCCTAAATCTTTCAAAGTACTGTACACCAAAGAATTGTGCCAACAGACCTCTACTAAGCTGGGAAGCAGACCTGTTTTTTTCTCCCAGCTTTCACTTTTGCTAAATACTGACCCTGGCTTGAACCTAACTCTACATCTAAAAATCCATGATATTTCCCCTCCAAACATCAAAGGTGTTTGTCAAGAGTCCTGAGCTATATCTCAGTTCAGGGGAAGGGTTAAAGTAAGGGTGGAGGTTCTGACAAGGAAAAATCCTGGAGCTGTACTGAGGGGCAATGTGCCACAGTAAGCTGGGGACTACTGCTGTGTTTCCTATCAAGAAGAAAAAAAAAAAAAAAAAGAAGAAAAACAATTCCAGAGGCTTCCAAGGGTCCTTGCCCTTCCTTAAAGATTACCCTTCCTGGCTATTCAAACCCCGTTGCTATCTCCTGTTCTGGCTTTCTCATTCTCCAAAGCCTAACCCTTGTTGGAGACATTGCCATCTGCCACTGAGGTTTCATTGCATTCCCAAATTACTGTCAGCAGGACAGTTCTACTGATGTGCCCTCATTTAGTGCTGCAAATGGTTTTGAGTACCTTTTCCTCTCAGTCTTGTTTTCTCTTCACTTAACCCCTTCTACTGAAATAATTCATAATCCCAGGTTCTGGCAGTGTCCCTCCTGTGTATTCATAGTCTGCATTGGTGGAAGAGGAATTCTAGCTGCATTCTTCAGTTTATTCTAGAGGAGCTTTTGGCCCCAGTGTGAGGGTCTTTCTAGGCTTTCTTTAAACTTCGATTCAAACCTGTCTTGTATGCAGTGATACTTGACCCTACGAAGCAGAAAATCAACCCAGCTGCACCAGTTTTTCAAAACATTCTGGAAGATCTTTAAAGACATAAAATTGTTAGTGAATATATGCATTTTAGCAGTATCATTATGCTTGCCCTACTACATCTGGTACAGTATATAGTGGCAGGCAAAACCAGTCTCTAGCCCAAATAGCGTTATTTAAGGAGACAAGAAAAACACAGATGGTGAGATCAATCTTATCTGTCAAGGTTGACAGGAGCCCAGCTTAAAGAAGAAATGACTGCAGGTGTGCCCTGCTCACCATCAATCACAGAATGAAGAGCAGAGGTGTGTGTAAGAGCCAGCTGCACCAGTTTATTCCTCATACTGATCCTTCTTCACCTAGACATTTCTCCCAATTAGTTTGAATTGGGAAGCAGACTCTCTAGCTTCAAGCAGATTTTGGAAATAAACCCAAAAAATGTAAATGTACCCAGAAAAAGACAGACCTGTATACAGAAATAAGTGACAACAGAATAATTTGGGCACGAATTACAACCTCTCTTGGCAGGAGCACTAGGGGAGTGGAGCATCAATCAAAAAGAGATGAGCCATGCTCCCTGGATCTGGGACTCTTCACATGACTAGCTAGTGCCAGACATAGCTAGGCAGCCAGCCGTTCTCCTAGTAATGCATTCCTCTTAAATAAAGCCTGTATCTATAGGCCAATGGTTTGAAATTGCTCAGAGATTTAATAAAAGCTCTGAGAAGAAAGAGAAAATAAGAGTCATTTAAATAAATGCTAGGACTCTACCCAGAACAAAGGTATTTTAATACAAATGTGTTGCCATCAATGGTGCCATGTGTACTCTGCTGTAATTAGACATTTTCTAAGAAGGCAACACAAAGATAGCTGTTTGGTCCATTGTGTGTACCTCCATTTTCTAAGTCTCAGTTTTGTGTGCTAGTCATAAGGCACAAAAGACTGGTTTCATTTTGGAAATACGAAAACATACACGCAAGAAAATGGCAGGGTGGACAGACTGGCAATCACACTATGAGCTGATTATAGAGTGCTAATAATAAAAGCCTAATTGCTAAATTACTGCCAGATGGACCAGGTACAGCTACTCATGGGACACCTGCTTTACTGAGGGGTGAAGTAGCTCTATCTAGCTAGAATGCGGCTGGAGGGTGGATGATTCCAGACAGTTAGGAGAATACATATGTTATGTAGATTATTCAGACAGGTGTGGGGTCAGCCTTGTCTGTGTTGCCAAGTTTTAAAACTTATTGCAGCTTGGATATTTCCTACAGTGCAGGGTAAGTTCCACTGGCTAATGCTGAGACCCTGTAAAAGCAAAATCTTCTTTTAGAGAGTGGGGAGTTGAAATTGTAGTGAATCATACAGAGCCTTGGAGGTTTGCTTCATATAGGACATAACACATTTTGAACTGTGTCCTTCTCTTGTGTAGCCTCTCAAAACCAGTCTGACTTCTACCATATGAGGACTTATCTCTGCGTAATTCTGAATATTACAGATCAAATCTGATATGAACTAAGTCTATCTAAATGCCAAAGCCTTAAATACGCTCCTGAATACTTACAGGTTATACAGGTAGATTGCACCTAGTAGTGACTGTGTACAGAAATTCTCTAAACAGCATTGTTGAACTGTTGTATATAACAGAGCAACTGCAGAGAAACTGCTGAGCAGTAGTTATTTTATTGATTTATACTGTTGCAACCTTCCTATCCTCATAAGATCAAATCCTGATTATCTCTGGTATAACCACAAAAGTCAGGTTTTTCTGTAATTATTTTGTTTGCTTGCTTTTGTGTTCTTTAGGTTTGAGCAATAAAGGAGGTATGCAATTATTACTATAGTGTATAATGAAATAATGCTGTGAATGTCACCCCCTTAAATATCTAAAAGGAAGACAAGATGGATCCCAAGGTAGAAAAGCTGTTCATGTTCTTTGCCAGATGGGTACCAGACAGGTTCTTTGTGAGGAACCTATAGTAGTACCTATGGACTTTCTTGTTAGTTTGCACAGCAGGATGAGTTAATGTCGTGCTTTCAAATGAGAAAGTGGTGGGACACTTTTCTTCATTTCTTTATTTTGCATTCTTTTCATGTTGCATCTATTCATTATTAAGAAAATAATAAGGGGATAAAGGTTACTATTTTTAAGAAATGATTCTGCAAATAAACCTTCCTTTTTTCATGAACATCACTTTATCCCAATATAACATGACCAAGTGAATGTCCAGTAATAAAAAGCTAGCCCGTGAGGACCTTGGACCCTGTATATTTAGACCATGTGTTCTGCTTTTCCAAACCTCCTGAGAACCACACCAGGGTTTAATTTAATTGTGTGCTCTGAAGTTGAAATTGTCACTTAGGTGATAGATTTGTAAAGCTCACAAATATAAGAATAGAAGTGGTGTTTGTTAAGCAGTGAAAATCTGTCAACTATAACATTACACACCAAAAACTGAAGTAGTAGGGAAGAACTGAACAAAGAATTTTGGATCTTGGCTACAGAGTATTTGTGAGAGTCTTATGGGCCAGTTTTGAGTACAATCTGAAATGGAAATAGAGCAGGATATATGAGCTCGGTAACTGCTAAAGAGAGAAACAAAAATTACTTTGAAGTGGCCAAGATTAAATTGACCCAGGAACTGGTCACCAGGAAACATTCAGGTGAATTGTAGTTAGCTAGAATCAGGGCTTATATTGAAGTTTTCAGTTCATTTACAGTTCTTATCTGGCCACTGGTAGTGAGGCCACTGGTTTCTAAAGGAGATAAAAGGAAATCATCCAATTCTGGATTATGTAAGCTGAGGACTGACTGCCATGCTTTTGAAAGTGAGAATAGAAAAAAACCCCAAACCAGAAACTCTTTCTGTTTCATGTTCTGAAATGTCTTTATGTTGTACTGGGGGAAAGAAAAAAAAAAAGGCAAAAGAAGTGAAACTGGAGAGTTAACAAAGCAGAACCGTATCTCTTGGTTTAGGTGATGGTTTATTTGGCATATTAACTTCCTGTTGATGGCTTTTTGTGTCTTGTTGTAACCACCTCATGAGCCAGCAGGTAAATTCTTATGATGGATTTCTGATTCTACCATATTTTATGTTTCTTCTTGAGTATAAAAAGCCCCATGTTATGCAGAACTGAGAAATAAAAGACCAAGAGTTCATCTGTGCATAGCCCACACATAGTAGTTTTACTAGCTATGTATCATAATTTTATAATGATCACCATAGCACTAGACATTCTTATTATGGTATTATTCTAAACTCTCTGCAGCTGCCAAAGTATTAAAACCCCTTCCTCATGTAAGAAGAGGAAAGAGGATGGGGGTAGTTTATATTCTTAATTGAAATATCTGCTAAAATCTAACCATTTCTGGCAGGTACTCGGCAACCTAATCCTGAAGTCTGTGGATACCTAAGTACCTGTTATTTCCACTATGCATGCAGAGATTTTTACTTTTGCACTTTTATGTTTCCACTAAGTGATTGGGTATCCATTTGTCTACATTAGCTTCTGGGACTGATGTTGTGGATGTGCTTCCAGCATGCTGAAGGAGCAGCCAGCGGGAAGAAACGACTTCCTGTCTCCTACACAGAAGCCCAGCGGTTTGTGAGATACAGGTTCACATACCTCTTCAATTTCTTTTACAATAGGGTTTTTAATACAGAGCTCTCCAGAGGGGTTACAGAAGCCTGTTGTGTGAGGTATTCTGAGTGTTTCTTCTTTGTGTAAAGTCTGAGTTTCGGAATTTTGTTTGAGACACAACTTTAGAAGTGACACAGGATCACACTATAAACATTTCTAATCCTCCCTCCTTGTGACACTAGCTCCAAGTGCATGTCTGGTTGATTGAAGTGGATGCAGCTGTAGGGGTTCTTTTTTCCCAGTAGACAAGACTTACTTCAATGATGAAGTTGGAAAGTGCTTAAAAGTTAGCTTGGACTAATAGCTTAAAAGTTACCATGGACTAATAATCTTCTGTAATCAGCAAGGAGAGTGGAAGAGAAGGGAGACACCTCTTCTTTGCAGGAACCTGGGCATAGTTAACACAAACCAAAAAGTCATGCTTATTATAAAATTTGTCCACATGGGATTTTAGGAGAATATTTAATACATAGACAACCCTAGTCTGTTTATGAAAAGTTATATGCTGATATCTGTTTAATAATTTTGCTGTGGCTTTGGATTCTTCAGGTAAAAAAAACGCTTTGTTTTTCATAGATTTTGAAAAATAACTGCAAGCTGCCCCATGTGAGTTTTAGCTCATACAATGCTCTCTTACCAAGCGTTCTGCAAAATCAAAGAAATGTTTGAAACAGACACTGAAAGAGAGCAAGGGTACTATCAAAAATTTCCCATTTCCCACTACTATCTGTAGGCAGTGCTCTGAGCAGAAAGAGAAGATGGCAAAGAAGGAAGATTGGACCAGAGAGTCAGATAGCAAAGAAGGAAGGATCTGAACATAGGGACACGATTGTTTGGGATAGCACACTGAATAAACATATGGGTAAGCTTATATTCTATAAGATCTCTAAGTAGGCTTCCTCCCGAAGCTTGTTATTATCCCCAGTGAAACAGGTGATCCTATGATCTTGGTGTATGAATGACTTGATGAAATCCATGTGCTTTCACACACAGCTAGATGGTGCCTTGAGTATCTTAGATGCTCTTCTTCCACAGAGAATCAGGCTGTATTCCTCTAATTAAATCAGAACTGCTGCTGGGCTTTCCTTTTTCAGCACTTGAGCACCTTCAGGGGTTGATATAAGGTGTGTGTATACAGAAAAAGGCAAGAGACCTCTGTGAGCAAAATAAACTGTCTTAACTGATCCTTCATCTTTTCTGTAGCAGTTAAGTGGATGAGGAGAGACTGATTCTGGCCAGTCTTACCACAGATGTGTGAAAAGCACCTTGCTGGCTTTCTTACATTGCACCTAGAACCATGTGCTTTGCTGCTGGGTTAGAATCTACCCCCTGTTTTGTAAACCATGCACAAGCCTGCAAAACTCTGTGGACCTGGCAAAGCAAACAAACAAAAGAGAAAACAAACCAACAACAAAAAGAAAAACCCTGATATCTCTACATGTTATTTGCTACTTAGTAGTACGGGGGAAAAGCACCAATGAGCTCTGCTTTTCTGCTTTTTAGTTTCTCCACTGCCACTTCATGTCAAGGATCTCAAATGACTTCAGAAGAGTTCTTCGGGCTTAATTCCCCACTGGCTTCTGGTCTAATTGCCTTCCAGTCCTAGCTGCAGGAGAAGCAGCTTAGCATGAGGACCCAAGGGCTCCAAAAGCCAAAGAAAAGCATCATGGCCACATTGGTGTTGGAAAAAAGAAGTCCCAGATGTCATTAGGAGCACTACAATGCAGTTTGACTCTACTTTCCAGACACAGCCTTCCCCAAAGATGGAGTTGTCTTTATCTGGACAAAAAATCTTTTCCTCTGATGATGAAAATGCCATCGTCCTCAGCATGTCTTATTAAAGACACAGCTTCCAGCCCAGAAGACATGCCTCTGTGAAGAGAGGTTGTCATTCTAGAAATCAGAATTGCTGAGGATTTATTGCAGTTAAAATGGAGAACTTCCATGTTCCCTCATTACTTCTTGTCAGCAAATCGCCTGGGTTGCAGGTTGAAAGGGCATAAACTTTAGGCTTAGGAACATAGAGCTGCTAATGATAAATAGTAATATGCCATGTGATTCAAGTAGGAGACAAACATTTGTGTCATTAAAAAGCAGTAAAAACTAGAAAAAAAATACAGCAGATGCTTGTGTCTTGCAGTGGTGTGGAATTGGGAAGAGTCACTAAAGTGCTGCTCCTGGTACGGAAACACATTGAATTTCTGACTGCCCAAGGTTGCAAGAGTTTGGAAGAAACAAGAGATAAAGATGCCTCTGCTCTTGCTTTTCCCCCTCTTAACAGATCATTTAGGATTCTGCACTGATGTCGGGTAATAAAATAGTAGAGGCATAATTATAATGGCTAGACATCTGAGTTGTGTTGCAAAGGACTGCATTTTCTGCTGATCAGTAGCTGGGAAAAGTCTGATTTTATTCAACATGACAAAGAGTTTGGGAGAAGATATAGGGCTGAGGAGCTGAACAATTTTGGGTTTTTTAATATTTATTTTTGCAAAATTGACAGACTCTTTTGAGGAATTTAGTAATGCACAAGTGTAACTCAGGGGAAGATCAAAAGATATGGTCTTGTGTGTGTGCACATATAATACTTTCTTCATTCTTTCCTTTTTAATTAAGTTTGGCAATGGTTGTCTTCAGGATTTAAATACAATTCTTGAGGTATCTTTTGCAACAGACTACACAGCATCTGCAGTTCTGCAGTAAAGTCTATTGCTAGCCACCTTTACAGACCTCCTCCCACTTACCGGCTATGGTAATGCAATACGTGTTAAGTGTCATAAACTGCTTTTGGTTTTGTTTTATTTAAATAATAATAAAAAAAGGATTCAAATTGATCAAAATTAGCAGCAACTGAGATTAGCAGAGTATTTTGAGTTGAATTCTGCCTTATTATTTCCTGTAAGTGTCTCTGTCGTGGTTTAGGCTGTAAATCAGCCACGCAGTTTGTTCACTCACTTCCCCATTTTTCTTCCCTCTGCTCCTGGAGGGATGGGAAGGAGAAGTGAAAGAATGCAACTCCCACAGGTTGAGATAAGAACA
>JANRGW010036428.1:18347-50243 GCA_024733675.1 Psilopsiagon aymara | reverse complement strand
AATGATTTCTAACAGCACCTCCCCAGCACACACACCAACGCTGCCTTTATCCTTGGGGTTCTGAGAGCAGGGAGAAGCTTACGTAAAATGCTCACTGCCTATCTGAGAGTGAACTTTCATACTTAAAAATTATCAGCCCTATCTGATGTGTATGGGCTGAGTCACGGTGTTTTTCTCCTGTGGAGCAGGCTCCAGCTCTTGTATTAGTCACTCTGCTCTGACTTTCAGAGGTTCGGAGCGTGTTGGGGTTTCTAATCCAAGCACAAAGGCAGCTGAGCAAAGTCAAGGACTTGGTCTCAATATCGTGCACAAAGTCATGTGTGGATGCATCTATGTGTGTGTATGTGTGCATATTGCACACAAATAGATGTTTATATGTGTTCTGAATGGAGGGGCAATATTTCAAGGCCTGAGAAGTTTCTATTAAATGTATGATATTATCTTGGATAGGAAAAATGGTTTGGGTTTCTTTAGATTTACTGGTGTTTGGGTTACGTCCATTCAGATGAACAAAATACCCTGCATTCACCCTAATTTTAAAACCTAGGCCATAATTCAGCACTAAATCAGAGAATAGCTATTCCTCACATTCATATCTCCTAACTTCATAAATTCATTTGAGAACATACCAAAGCTACCAAAAACTTCCCTGAATACTTCTGAATATTTCTGCATGCATCTGCATACCTGAAACACACCATCTTGCAGTAGTTATGTTAATATAGTGGCTGGATGAGGAGTTAATGAGGACAGCAACCCCAGACAGAAACTAGCCAAAAATCACTTGATGCAGTTTTCTTCACCCAAGTTCTAGAAGTGAAATAATGGGGCAGAGGCAGATCCAACAGTGTAGACGGGTAAAGCTGAGTGCTAAGCTGAGTCAATGAGGAGCTAGACACTAAATGCACTTTGGGCAAGAATTAATTTGCAGCTACTGGTACATAGTTATCTCTTTTGGTTTCCTTTCTGCTTTGTTGTATTGTTCCACATTTGGTTTTATGCTTTTTATCAACCTGCTGGGCAGGGGTTGGTCTGTGACACTGGAGATGCAGCAGGGGTATATTCTGTCTGATTTCAGTTGCAAACATGATGCTTTTCCCCCAGAAAGTGGTGCCTGGAGATGAACATTCCCTCACTGCATCCTGTGGGTGATGCTCAGGCTCTTGCCTTGTGGTTTGCAGGTGGACCAGGCAGCAGCTGGGCTTCTGGCTCTTGGCCTGAAGAAGGGAGATCGGCTCGGGATGTGGGGTCCCAATAAGTACGAGTGGGTTCTCATGCAGTTTGCGACCGCCCAGGCAGGAATCATCCTGGTAAGGAGTGATGCTGTGCCTGATTTTTAGCAGGTTGAGAAAATGGAGACAAAGATGCGACAGGAGATACTGGAGAGCAAAAGTCTGTTGTCTCTCTTCTCCGTGCTCTTACCCAGCATGTTGTCTATAACTGAATCCAGTGCTTAAACAACATCTATGCATCTTTGCCCTCCACTATGTAGAAAAGCAGACTGCAGAGGAAGGAACAGCAGGAAATGGACTGCTGTGTACTAACTTGCAGCAGCTGATGATAGATACATACTTTTGCCTGCAGGACCATTTGTATGTAGCATGATCCTGTCCTAAACAGTTACCAGCCATTTAGATCCCTTCTAAATAGGGCCTGTATTGCTTCATGGTGCAAAAGCTCATTCAAAAATCTAGCACAAGCTGCGTATCTCTAAAAGCCACTTCTCATTTGATAGTATGACCTGGGACATTCACCAAAATGCACTTTAGACAGTGCACAATGATAAGGACTGCACCCTCCCTTCGGTCCATTTTTCTTCACTGCGGTTCATTCCCAGCATCTGCTAAGACACAGGAACAGGGTGACTCAGTATGGACCTGATGAGGAACTCAATTCCAGTAGCCAATACTGCTGCTGTGGAGAGCTGGACAAGATAAAGCTGGTATTTTCATGGTTGTCCATCAGGAAACCTGTCTTGCGCTTGAGTTTTGAGTCCTCAGTTTACTAGATTGGATGCCTGCCTGTGAGACAGGCAGGTTGGCTTCTGTTCCTGAAACTGTTTTGGTTTTGTGACCTCACATAAGCCTCTCTTTTAATTTTCTTTCATACAAACACAGGATTAAGCCAGTTTCTCTGGTGACTGTGCAATCCCTGTGATGGCAAGCTCTCAGTGTGTTGTGGAGGAGAGGCTTTGAGTGTGGCTTGTCCCTGGGCAAACTTCTCTGTCGGAATACATGTTAGGAGAGATGATTTTCAAGGCAAGGGTAACTCTGATCATCCTTCTTCTTCCTCCCTCTTCAGGTGTCTGTGAATCCAGCCTACCAGGCACTTGAGCTGGAGTTTGTCATCAGTAAGGTTTGTGTGGCACTTGCTGGTGATGCTAACTGATTCGTTGTGGGAACTGTTGCAAGAGGCTGTCTGTTAAAGGGGATAGTGGGGACACAGCATAGAGGAGCTTCTGCTTGACATGTGGGCATAACAGCGATTGCTGGCTGGAGAGCAAGGCTATGGTGGCCGCGATGAGGGAACACACCACGCAGTGACCAAGGGGAGGAAGCTGCTGTTCAGTGGTCACATTTATTGCTGTGCCCCATGGCTGTGACACTGTCTATCTGAGGGAGACTTCTGTGTCTTTATATCCCTCTCTAACAGCCATTTACTGTCAATATCATATCAGTAACACCCCTACCTGCCAGCAACTGGCTAGGGAAGGAGGACAACAAGACTAAGTGTGTGACTGCTCGAGAAGCTGGCAGCCAGGACAGCAGAGACTGAGCAGTAGCAGAGCGTGGCTGCAATCTCTGGAGGCAACATCTGTCCAAAAGCAGTTCCAACTTTCCCACACTCACATCTGCCTTGCCTGGCTCAGCGCCATCCTGCCCAGTTCAGTGCCATCCTGCCCACCTCCTGCTCTGGGCAAACGTCACCATCTGGGACTTTAACCTTGGAAGGAGGAAGGTTCAGAAAGGACAAGCTGACTTGGCAGCTTGATTTCTCCTTCCCACATTTGTCCTGTGCTTTAGGTTTAACCTGGTTTAAGTCTTGGGTATTGACATCTTTCTAACTGTCTGATCCATGCTGCTTCAGCCACCCCTGTATACCCACCTGGGTTTCAGTTGGCAATGTGCAGAGCATCGATCAGTTTAAACTGTTCTGGTTTCTTAGCTCCAGTAATGAAGAAATCGGGTTATTAAACATTTGATGACTAAAAATTAATCCCAGGATTAATTAAGCTAATTTGCTCATCTGTAGTTTGTTCAGCTTTAAATCAAAGGCTGATACTGGAAGAGAGGGAATTACTTCTGGGTCTTCCCAGCACTATCCATGCTCTTGCTTAACTTAGAAAGTAGACAATTTCTGGCAACATAGGAAGGCTTTTGCATCAATAACTGTAATTTGGTTGCTGGGCTGCAATTTGAGTTGCCATTTCTCCTTCATTTAATCCTCTTATGGTGGTCTCACTCCTGTTTTGGTGCATTAGGATTGAAAGCAGTGCTGCAGTGAATCATAGAATCATAGACTAGTTAGGGTTGGAAAGGACCTCAAGATCATCCAGTTCCAGCCCCTGCCATGCGCAGGGACACCTCCCGCTAAACCATGCCACCCAAGGCTATGTCCAACCCGGCCTTGAACACCGCCAGGGATGGAGCATTCACAACTTCCCTGGGCAACCCATTCCAGTGCCTCACCACCCTTATTCACATCTCTTCCAATGTGGATGTCCTCCCGTGTGTCTCACCAGGTGGAAATGTGCATGGCAGTGCTTTCCTTTTTCCCAAAGGAGACCTGTTTTTGTTTTCCATTCCATCATTTTGTGTCAGAGTCTGCTTTGATTTCCTCCTCCAGTTGAGGAGGAGATGGGGTAAGATGGGATGTTGATGGGCTAAGAGTAGAAACATGTTTCAGCTCCATTGGGGATTATTCCTATCTCACCCTCCCAGGTTTGCTCATGTTCCCAGCCTTTCCATGCACCTTTGGCACTGGGATCTCTGGTGTCCTTCGCCCCCTAATCATTTCTATTTGTTTGCTTGCACAACAAAACCCCTGAAGACTTTAGGGCGTTGCCTCTTGGATCCTCACAGCATGGGCAGTGTTTCCCTTGCTCCATCACCTTCCCTCCCTTAGGTATATATAGAAATACATGCTGTATTCCTGCTATATTTCCATGGTTTGTAAAAAGCAAACTGATGACAGGATTCATACAACAGGTCCTTTAAAGATGGGTGCTGCCATTCAGGTTGACACCAAGCAGGAAGAACCCAACTAGAGACTCTTATCTCATATAGCATCTGCTCTGCAAGCTCCTCTCCTCACATAGGAACAAAGCTGGTTCAACCAGAATAGTAGTTTTGAAGGAACTAAGAGTAAAAATTCCAAAGGCCCAAAACATCCCAGACCAGCCTTAGTCCCCTGGGCAGCCTGTTCCAGGAAGCAGAGCAAATGTTTGCCTTCCCTTCTGACAGACCCTAGAGGGTGCTTACATGTAGTTTATTGCTGGAACCTTGGTCTCCTTATTTCATGGACCTTGGGAAAATAATGAAACCAGCTGAGTAAATAATTTATGTGAAGAGTTTATTTGACAACAATGCATTTATTTGGAAGATAAAAGAGGGTTTCAAATCTGGGTCGGATTCAGCAGATCTCTGCTGAAAAAGAAATAGGAATTCTTGGAGTAATTAAAGCACTTTGTTTTGGGGATGTGTAGATGTAGACGTTTGAAAGGAAAGTGTTTAAGTTTTCCAAATAGCTGATTAATAATGATATCATTATAAAACAATAGAAAATAAGTAATAATGCTCTAAAATGAGGTGCAAAAATCTTAGGAAACGGAACATCTTTTAAACCCACACCAAAACCTTGGCTTGACCTGAAAGCTGGTTTTCAGGTTTTGTTGTTTTCCCAAAGTTCCTCAAAATTCCTCATTTCAGTTCAACTCAAATAATTGATTTCTCTCCATATTTTGGGGCTGGGCTTTTTGTTAGTGGTGGGACTCCTAATGTGAGGCAGGAACTCGCGTTGTTTGCCTTGTGTTTGCAATGAGGTGTGTTGGCCCTGGGAGAAGAGGGAACCGTGTGCTCTCCTACATGGATGCTCAGGATGCAGTAACAGCACCCTGCCCTGTGCTCGAGGGCTTTTATGAGTGCATTTGCCCTCAGTGAACCTTCCTGTGGGAGAGTTGGAACTGGATGATCTTAAGGTCCTTTCCAACCCTAACTATTCTCTGAGCCTATGTCCCCAGCCCTGGGACCATGGCTTCTGAATCCTCACTATGCAAAGACCCATGTCATGCTTTCCAATGAATCTTTAAGCCACTGCATGCAATGGATCTTACTAAGAAGAGTTTAGAATCCCCAGGCTTAGCCTGGAGATTGCTGATTCTATCATGTGCTTACAACATCAAGCCATGGAGAAGATCCCAGTGTGGTGTAATGGCTAACACTTGCTGTGCATGCTGTCAGGGCTGTGCTCATTCCTGTGTCAGCAGTGACTGCTCTATATCATGGCCTGAACATCAACCCAGTGCGACTTCTCATGAGTTTCTGTCTCACTTCACAGGTTGGCTGTAAGGCACTGGTGTTTCCCACTCAATTTAAAACACAGAAATACTATGATATCTTAAAGCAGTCATGTCCTGAGATAGAAACATCCAGCCCAGGGGGAATAAAGAGCAAAAGGTGAGTTAGGAACATCTGGTGTCTTTGCACTGACCTCACAGCTGGTCCTGCCTTGTGTCCTCTCAGCTGCACAACACAGGCTTGGGTGGAAGAAGGACCTCATGTAAAGAGAATAAGTTAGGTCCTCCTGGAGGCTTGGTTTGACCAATGTACACCTATCTATGCTGTTTTCTCCTTGCTCTGCTATTGTTAATGGTATTTTTCTTCTGCCAGGCTACCCAACTTAAACATTGTCATCACATTGGACTCCAAGCTGCCTGGCACCTTCCACATGGATGAGGTGATGCAGGCAGGGGACAGCAGCCATATGAAGCAGTTAAGAGCCGTGCAGCAAACCCTGTCCTGCAATGAGCCCATCAATATCCAGTTCACTTCAGTAGGTGCTCCTGCCTGCTCTATGCCTTGTGGTTGGGGGACACAGGGAAAGATGTGTGGGATGCTGAGCATCCCATTCCTTTTTCCTTCTGCTCTTTGAGACCAAGCCCTGGTTGCATGTTTTGCTTTGGAGTGAAGGAAGTGTTCTAACATTTACACTTCTTCCATTCTTGCTGCTCAGCCCTTTGTCAAGAGTTGATGAGAGAGTGTCATGGGAGTTCTGTCCAATTGAAGTTGGGCCATTTTGTGTGTGTGTGTTTTGAGATTCAGATGCTGTTAAAGGGGGAAATAAGTCTCCCAGGTCTGAGTGGAGAATGAAGAGTGAGATCACCCCAGAACACTCGTAGCGCATCACTGCGTAATGCCCTGTGTCTTTCAGGGGACCACGGGAAGCCCCAAAGGAGCCACCCTCTCCCACAGGAACATTGTGAATAACGCCCATCTGATCGGGTCGAGGCTGGGCTTCACAGGGCAGGTGGGTCTTGGGGAAACACACTTTGGGGTGGTCTCCGTGGCCACAGAGACACCATGGGTGTGGAGAGCATTGGTGCTCACTCAGTTGCGAGTGACATTGAGGGGTACTCATCCGTAACATTTATCATTTCAATGGAGTTTCAGTGATGTTTCTTTTCAGTTTCATGTGAAGGGTTTTTGGGGGCGGGAAAAAGATGCCTTTTTTGTGGGAAAAAATGTGAAATTAACCACTTTTCATCTTGGTGAATGCTCATTTCAGATAATTACAAGACTCTGGATGTTAGCTTTGAATTCTGTTGAATAAGGTTTTAATCTGTTTTATATGACTTCATTTCATGTCATGCATGCATGAGACTCGTAAGAGTCTCATAACTCTTATCAGGATGTGACCTTTCTATTTGTAGTTTAGTTTCAATACTGTTAAAGGCAAATATTTTCTTTTGAAGTAGTTATTTCTAACAGCAGCTTTGATACAGGAAGGTATTGGGTTGTTTCAATCAATCTTCAGAGCCTTTGGTGCTTTTAAAAATGAAATCAACAGCATGTGCCAAGTCCTGCACAATTCGTGCCTGTCATAGCACTACCACTCCTCTGGTAAAGTCATGTGTAAGCGATACCAGGCCAAAAAGTCCAGCAAAGACAAGGCACTGTGAAACGACAGCATGAAATTTTGGCATTAAAAGCTTCCAAATTGATTCTTATTAAAGGCAGCAAAGACCAGCATTGCGTTTCCAACTCATGGGAACACAGAGAATGTCGCATTTCCAGCAAGTTTTCAATGAATCATGGAATACTCTGTTTAGATTGTAGCTCTTCAGCAGGGAGATGGGCTGGGCACCGGCTGGGGGATCTCCTCTCCTCACTGTTGTGTTTGGCTCTGTCCCAGGAGTACCGCATTGCCCTGCCTGCCCCCCTCTATCACTGCCTGTCGTCGGTAGGAGGCTGCATGGTGATGGCTCTGCACGGGTCCTCCTGCATCTTCTCATCGCCCAGCTTCGAGGGGAAGGCTGCGCTGGAGGCCGTGTCTCAGGAGAAGTGAGAGCTTGTGTTTTGCTACAGAGTTTTATCACCTCGTGGTGGTGCTTGGTTTGCTATGGTTGGTGTGTGTTCACATCTCACCACGGCTGAGATAGTTGCATGTCCAGCTTGTTCTGCATGTGTAGCTCGTAGATCAAAAGAGCTATCATTATGTCTGTGTAATACACTCATCTATTTTTATGTGTCTGTATGTATATGTGCAATGAGGAAGAGCGCATCTGCTGTGCCTGCCTCTGTGCTGCTGTTCTGATGGGATGGGACAGGATGGGATGGATGCTGAGCTGGAACTGTCCTGATTCCAACTTTACCATTTCTCTCCCTTTCCTCAAGATGCTCCTTTCTGTACGGCACACCAACCATGTTCATAGACATGCTCTCCCAGCCGGACTTTGACTCCTATGACCTGTCAAGTCTCCGGGGAGGTAAGGCTTGGAACTCAAATGGAAAAATCCTGAGAAAGTGGATATTACTGTTCCTGCTGTTCCCTACTGGGAGGCTGTATTAACTTTTGCAAGCAACTGGGTCTTCTGGAAAATAAGAGTTTAGTTGTGCAAGCTTTGTGTTTCACTGTAAATCTGATGCTGCATTTCCTTTCCTTGGGATTTCCTCCGAAACACATGTATTTTTAGGAGTCTTCTCTCAAGGCAGTCGAGGAAAAGACTTTTCTGTTTCATCTGCAAGGGAGGGTGTCAGGAATAGCCTGTTTGCTCAACTCCTGTCTCACCAGCCACCACCATGTGGCAGCAGATGCTTTAGGCTGGTGCAATCCCTAAACCAGATCTACACTGATTCCTCTGACCTAAAGTTTCCTGCCTTCGTCTAAATACTGGAGAGGGTGTGATAACGTATGCTGGAGCTTTCTGTCTTGTTACAGACAGCCTTGGAAATAGCTGAGCCGAAATGGGGAGGCCATCAGCCCTTTTGGTGTAATGACAGCACTGAGAGGAGGTGGTGCTGGAACAGAAAGAAACATTAAGAGCTTGTGGGAAATCACCCTGTCTCATCTTGCTCCCAGCAAAGCCTGTGTATTACCCCACTCTTTTGCTTTGCCATCCTAGAATAGAACAGGTGAAGATGAGACCTGCCCTTTCCCAAAAGGGCTGCCTTGTGCAAAGCAGGAGGAAAGGGGTTTGGTTTTATGGTGGTGCTGGCCGATGGGACTGCTCTGAATCTTCCCTTTTTAGAAACTGCACCTTGAATGAGGTTTGTGCTATGAAGTTTATTTCCTAATGAGTGATCTTTGCCAGCCCTTAATTCAGTCAGACAAACTGGCCGTGCTGCAGCCTTTGCTTCTGGAATATCTCTACAGCCTCTATCCATAAAAATAGAAAATACTTTGACAGGAACCAGTATATCCCAAAGGCCTCGCCAGCATTAAAATCTGGGAATGCAGAACCCCTGAGGGACTACTCCTGGGAATAAATAGATGGTTTCCAAGGCAGTCATCTGTTCCTCTTTCTTCCAGGAGTCATTGCAGGTTCTCCTGTTCCCCCTGAGGTCATGAAGATGGCTATCACCAAGATGCACATGCCAGAGATGGTGGTGAGTTGTGGTTGCTGTGATTGGAGCTACGAGTAGTGATTGTCCTGGTGAGACCCTGAGCTTGGGCATATCTGCACCGCAGTGGTACCCAGCAGTGTTGGGTGTGAGGCCAGGCTGAGGTGCGAAGGTGTAGAGAGGCTGGGAGGAAGAGTGGGGGGTCCTGCCTTGTTGCTGGTGGGGTGTCTGGGGAGGAAGCTTTGGAAGAGAAGACACTGCATTGAGAGTTATAAACCGAGCTCCTGATGCTTTTCAAAGCTTTCATAAACCCTTCTGTTGTATATGCTGCAAGGATGAATGATCATGGAAGAGGCGTTGCTGGTTTGTATTGGTGTGGGTGGGCGCATGTGTTCATCTTGCTGTGGAGCTGTTGGGTACACCATCCTGGACTGCATGCAGATAGAAAACCATGTTGCATACTATGTGTTTGGCTGTGGGGATGGTGCCATCCACGCATGCAACACTAGGCATTGCACTGCCAGAAGGACAGCACATGTTGGAGCACATGTGCTGCTGCTCCATAACATGTCCCTGCACCCTTGGTACTGCATGTGGAGGAGGTCTGTGCCACTCCAGGTGACATGTGTCATAGGCAGGTTCTGCCATCTGCACGTGTGTGAGTGAATGGCTGACACAAAAAAGGACTTTCTTGTTTTACTTAAAGGCAATAACACGCTGCTTTCAAAAGCTGAGGGAGCAGACCGTTGTGATGGATAAGCATGCATGGGGCTGACAGTCAGATTTAGGTGTGTTACTGTTGGCAGACCTGGACCACATCAGCACTAGGGCTTTCCAGGGATGCCTGTGTGCTCTGCCATGAACTAGGGGAGCTCAGGGCAGCTGTCTCAGACGCAGGATTTGATGCTTTTAATGCTGAGCTGAAAACACCAGGACAGCCCTGGTGCTGCTGTCAGACTCTGTCAGGTGCCAGCCACCTATTTTTATAATAGGCTCGAATTCAGCCTCGCAAAATACATTCAGGCATTACTGCAAGTGCCCAGGACTCACTGGGTGCCACATGTTCCTGTTTTGTAGAGAGAGAAATATTAAAACCCTCCCAACCAGTTGCTCTGCCCATAGGATAAAGAGGATTCAGTCTATATTTGTACCACTGGTCTCGTGTTACTTCTGATCCTCCAGCCCTCAGACAGACACAGGGAGACTTGTTGAATTCATCTTTGCAGCAAGAGCTTTATACAGAAGATGTACATAAGAAAATATACAATTTGATTTCTACATAGGAGACAGAGGAGGACATCCCCTTAAAGGTCATTTACACTCAATTACAGAGGAATAAATATACATATATTTATATAACTCTTTCAGATTAAAAACACAGTTAGGTTGCAACTGTGGTATTGCAATAGCCATGACAATAAACCACAGTCATCCTGGTGTGCTGCTAGATCCTCTGGAGCACGGGCAGGGAGAAGAGGAGGGGTGCCCAAGCCAGGTTGCACAGCGCACACCTTCTCCTCTTGGATGTACATGTGTCTTGGTAGACCCCACGGAGTGGGAGGGAATCCAGTCTTCAGATAGCTCCACTTTTGGGGTTTCCCAGTACTGCTTTGCTTAAAGGATTTCTGGCCAACCTAAAGAGATTGCTGCCCTTTGGCATAAAAGGACAGCTTGGTCTCAAGGCCATCGGCTCTTGGTCATTGCTTCACCTATCCCCCTCAGCCCTGGCCTGCAGGGATCCCCTCCGTGGGAAGGCAGAGGAGTTGCTTTGTATGGGTTGAGACCAATTTTCCTGATCAAGCAGCTGGGGAAGGATGCTCCAACCTTCCCTCTTGCTTCCACTCCACTGGAAAAGGAGAGACAGCAACCAACTGTTTGACTGGGGATGTGGGTTATGTTGCCTCTGGGAAAGATGACTGTGTTTTACCGGCAGGATCTAAGTTAGCTTTGTCTGAATATGGTCATGCATAAAAATGCCTCTTTAAAAATATATAGATGTCGGAAAAGATTGAAAAGGTGGATTCCATCCTGCGATGAGCAGAGAAGCGGGATTCAGAGGAGGCTGGAGGTGTTTGGATATATCAGAAGTGTTTCCTG
Organism: Psilopsiagon aymara; assembly: GCA_024733675.1. Lineage (NCBI taxonomy): Eukaryota > Metazoa > Chordata > Aves > Psittaciformes > Psittacidae > Psilopsiagon > Psilopsiagon aymara. The sequence continues at coordinate 39,087 of JANRGW010036428.1, read as the reverse complement.
ATAGGTAGGAGAAGCTTAAAGGAAGGACTCAGAAGTCAGTAGTTTTCTGATGGTTGAAGTGACCGGTCACCAGGACAGGCCATACCGGGGCCTGCTAGGGGGAAAGAAGAAAGAAGGCCACATGTTTAAGGGGGTTTTCCAAGCAATCAGTAAACTTGTCTGTTTGCTTTTATAGTGAGTGAGTGAAGCCCATACTTGAAAGTAAAGTGTTAGGAGTCAAGGAGCCATTGTGATTTCCTACAGAGGAGATGGGTTAGTTCCATCTCTGACCTCTTCTGCTAAATCACTACATGACTCTTGAGTACCTTACCCAAAGCAGTGATGGTCAATGAGTACTTCCTTTGTAAAGGAAGAAACCCAAGAGTGAGGTTTTCAAGAGCAGTGAATTATTGTGGTGCCCCAGTTCAGACAATCCAAGGCAAGTAGAGTTTAGGAACTGCCAAGCAGCTTTTAATCTGAAACACGGTCAATGATACAAGTCATCAGTCATGAATACAGACCTCCATAGCTGACTCCTGAGAAAGGTGCCTGGCTTAGAATCATGCTCACCACACTGAGTGGGTTTCTGTATCTGTATTTTGGCACTGCCACCCTGAGGTACCAAGCTTTATCTTCTGCAAGCCTGGAATAAGTAGTTTCCTTCTCATTAACACCTGTAAACCTGTTTGAGGGTTTGAGAGAGCTGGATAGAAGGTGCTATAATAAAAGCAGGTATAATTGTTGCTTGTTTTTTACTTGCATCACAGAGCAGTGAACTGGAGTTGAGCTTAGGCGGGGAGAAAGAAGGTTAAGAAGGGCCAGACCTGTAAATGAAATACATTTGAGTACTGTGGTTTAGAAAACTGAAGTTTTTCCATCCTCAGAGTGGAATTTTATCCACCCCATACGGAATGACTGGTATTTCCATCTCTAATCCATAAAGCCTCTGGCGCTGCCAGAGAAATAACCACTTTGGGAAGGCTGGCATCATCCCTGACATTTTGGTCATAAATTTACTTTCCCCATCCTGTTAGGCATATCCTTAGTGAAGTTAGGACCAAATGGCCATAACTGAGTTTCAGGCTTCTGCCTTGTCCTTTCTGTTACCATAGGGCACAGTGACAGCCCTTGTTTGTACAGTGCAGTGCCGAGTCACTACACTCCACTTAACAGATGAGCAAAGCTCCCTTTCCCAAGAGCTTATAAACTTTCAGGCTCATCCAAAGTCCTTTGGAATCCGTACAATCTCCAGATGTATTCCTGGGATGGGGAAAAGTGAAATACTTGGGATGGAGTGATGACAGTTGTGGCTTTTTAGCTACTCTTTGTGCTGAGTTTTTAATACTCTTGATAGCATCCAGTTGTGGAAGGTGTTTGTGTGATAGGTTTTCACAGTAGGTGTTTGGATGTCAGCGAGCTCATTGTTCAAAGGAAAGTCAGCCCTGTCTCTGAATCACTTCCTGGCCCAGAACACTCTATTCAAAGAATATTCACTGTCTCGAACATCCTTCTGAGACACTCATTTGAAGGCATCTGCCCTTGTTTTTAAATACATGAGTGTCTTGGATGAGAGTTGTAGTTGCTGAAAGGCAGGTGCTGGACCAAGAACTGCTCCTGATGGAAGACATCTATTTTCACATGGGCTAGACAGCCTGGGGCCAGATTTCCCAGCAATGTCCTGCCCTGGGCTCCAGAGGACCTTTACTAGGATAAAAGGCTGAGCGTCTCTGATCAGTTAGAAAAGTATCTGTGATCCCAGCTGAGAGAAAGAGTGGGCTAAACCCACACTTGTTTTGACACTTCATTACATATTTCACCCTTGCTGCCCCAGGCCTGTCTTTAGCCATATGTTTGTTTTGCAGGGTTGACTCCATCCCTGATGCTCCAGGCAGATTCTCTGTCTTGGAGTGCTCATGGAGCCCAATATTGCCAGGAGATGGATCAGCCCTGAGCAGAGGTATCCATGGGTGAATGGATGAGCTGTTCTGAGCCAAACCCAAGTGTTATCAAAGTCAGAAACAGAAATCAGTGATAGAACCCTACCAAGGTTTGGTAGATCTGACCAAAAGTGAACCATCTTACGTCTTTAATGGCGGTTTCCCTTCTTGGACCTCTTGGTGGGGAGCTTGCAGGTGCGGAGGGCCGGGGTGTCTCTGATGGACTGTCCCCGGTACTGTGCGGGTGTAGAGCAGGTATCCTCGGTGCGGGTGCGATTGCCCTTCAGCCACCTGGGACATGGGGAGGAAGAAGAACGAGGAGCTTATGAGAGGCACAAACCACCATAAGTGGAAAGGGGAGGATGGAGAGCGAGCTGCTGAGGACGGATGCATCCTTTAGCATCCCTCTCATGTGAGGACCCCCAGGGAGACCCGGGGAAGGGATGCATGGTGCCGTACTTGCGCAGATGTGCGAGCTGGCAGTTGCAGTGCCAGGCGTTGCCGGACAGCGTCAGCGTCTCCAGTTTGTCGAAGGGGAAGTTGCGGGGCAGCTGGGTGAGCCGGTTGTTCTGCACGTGAGCCGTCTTCAGCCCCATCACGCTGGCGAATGCGTTGTCTGCAAACTGAAGCACAGAGGTTTCTGATGAGGAACGTTGAGTTAGAGGAGGGGGAATTCAAACCTGAGTGTCTCTGTTCAAGACTTAGTGGTATAAGCATGGAAAGAACAGTGGAAGGGTGCCCTGGTTTGCTGGAAGCTTTGGACACCGAACAGAGGCATCAAGCTAGGGGGCTCGTGGGTGATGGAGTTCCTTGCCTGCAGAAAGCTCCATCCCAAATCCATGTGGGATTGACTTTGTGCTACATCCCTAAATAAAGAGAAGTCTGGCAGCCTTCTCTGGTTTTGAGCCATGCTTCTCCGTTCTAAATGAAGATATTTTCTGGGTTATTCCTTTCCAAGGCTGGAAACCCTCCCAGTGCCTGGAATGGCTGAAGGAGGGAGTGTTTGTGGCGTCTGAAGGGGCTGTAGACTTTGGCAGTGCCCGGGGGCTCCAAGTGGAAAGTTACACTTGGCATCTGAGCAGTGCAGAAATAGAGGAGGGTTTCCAGCACCTCAGCCTCCTCTGTTTTTCCTCATCTCCAATGAGTTGTTTGCAGGGGATGCTGCAGGATTTATTTTTTCTGGATTAATGGGAAGGCTTTAAGGGAGAGTCTCCCTTGAAAACCTGCTAGAGAGGAGAGAGGCTGTAGACCTGGCTCCTCTCTTCTCTGAGGCCTCATCCTGGCTTTTTTCACCTCATGGTTACTCAGGTTGGAAAGTTTCTTCTTGAAAGTAAATCCTTCAACACAAACGTCCTCGGTGGTGGTGCTTTGGAGAGGGGGTAATGGACAAAGCACAAAGCTCGTCCTGGCTGTGACACAGCATCTCCTCAAAGCTGGGGGGAAAAGATTTCTCTAAAGGGTGGAGAGGAGGCTCACTGGGTCTACCAGAACATCCCCCCCACCAGTCCAGGACCTGTGCTCCCATTGCTGACCCTGCGCTTCGGATGGCACCATCAGGATGTGTTCAACACTCTAAGCTAAAAAGCCTGGCAGGGAAAAGCCACTATTTTAAGCCATGAACTTTTGTCATCTTCCAAATTAAGCAATGCTGGATAGGATTAGCTTAGCTAAGAGGCTCCCAGAGCTGTTGGACAGTCAGTGGGGCTGGCCTCTCTGGTCCAACACTGCACTGACCTCGGCTGGCTTCACTGTGCTGATAGCGGAGCTGCTCAGAGATGCTGACATGCCGTGCAGTGGGGCGGCAGCCTGGCTGTGTTCTGCTTTGGACAGTGGTGTACTGTCTCAGCTGCTCATTCCTCTCCCAGCCCCATGAGGAGAGCTCACATCTGCTGGTTACAGCCGCTGCGCTGCCTGCCAGAGCACGCGTCTGTGAAGAAATGGGTAATTTCTTGCCTTATTTAGATGGAGGAGTGATTGCTGCTCTAAGTTATTTGGCCATAAATACACAGAGAAGGGTGTATCTAAAGCTTCCATTGCCTGGCTTTATGTTGATGTACGTGGTGGGTCCTGGCCCGTGACTGATGGGGGTCCATGATGCTGGTGGATCGCTTTGGGAGCTCCATGCTGGAGCTGTGGAGTAGCCTGAGGGCTCTCCTCTTTCTGCTTGATGTAATATAGGCTGGGATAGCTTGGAGTGGAAGGGTTCTGTGCTTAATCAGCTCAAAACTCTTGCAGGAGACAGCTGAGGACAGTGTTTTTGTGAACGAGGAAGAGCTGCAATCAAGATGCCAGAGGCACTTGAAGTATTTGGTGGTGATTTCCTAGGTCGTGAGACCTCTGCGATGAGATGTCTCCTAGCAGTGCGCAGCTCATGCGTGGGCTGTTTGGATATGAGGCCTTTGAGGATTTGAAGAGAAAGCTCTGAGCTGTGATCCTGACAAAGAATGTGAGCCCTAAAGCTGCAGTGCTGATCCCCTGGACTGGTGTCTGATTGGGCTGTTGGGGAGGAAAGGAAGCATCTGGCTGCAGAAGAACCTTTAAAGGTCCTGTCCACAGGGGGTCACTGACCAGAAGAAAGTGGGTTTTGCTGGCTAGCACTGTTAATCCTTGCTTTCTGGCAAATCCAAGGACGTATTAAATGTCCCTGGAGCACCCCAGCATCATGAGTTAGTCTGATGTGTAACCTGGGTCTCTGGTGTCTCTACAGCTGGTACAGCATTTAAGCTGTGATTTGTGACTTGCACATGATGAAACTGCATTAAACCTGAGTCTGCAGAAGTGCTGTGACAGCATGTCTGAGGCCTTGCCTAGCGAGGTCACTAGGCTGTTTTCAGTGTTGAGTTTGCTTTTTCCCATCCTGGAGATATTAGTGTTGAGAGTGGACAAGGGCTTAAATACTGACCGAGCGCTACTGAGCTGTTACAGGTAGTGCTGTTCTCCACCTGGGCATGCTCTGATTCCAGTTTTTCAGCATTTTGGGTGCAATATCCCCTTGAAGACTCGGGTGTTCTTCTCTATTCTTGGTAGCTTTCAGGTGATTTCATCCCTGTGAGGCTCTATGAGTTTCTCTTTGTTGCTAAGAAATTCTCTTTTCCATCGCATCTTCTTGCACGGGGTGGGTATTGCTCAGCTGTGAAGTCCTCACCTGCCTCACCTGCATTCCCTTTGTCTATGGGCTTCCTGGCAAAGCATTGTCCTAGGGAGAACTGTTCTGCTCACCTGCAGCCCCCTGTCTTTCCCGTTACCTGGGGTGCGCCTAGGACATCAGGATGCTGCTGCTCTTGCACTGTGCTTGTTTCTGTTCAGAGGTATTTCAGAGGTCCAAATGCAAGTGATTCCCTGAGTGTGATGCTCCTGCCTTTTCTCATTGAAAAAAAGGGTGTTGTGTTGCCATTTGGGATACCTGAATGTCCCTCCTCCTCCTCCTCCTCTCCAGTGGGAACAGGGCCTCTTTGTAAGATGCTGCGTGAGTTCCTTTTGAGACAACATCAATAAACAAACCTTTCTTTGTAATGTGTAAAGTTGGGAGGCATGGGGGGGGTGTGTGTGAAGGTCCTTATGCCTACCTGTCTGCAAGGCACGGGTAAGTAATCACTGCTATTCATAGCTCCTCTCCCCTCCCAGCCTACAGCAGGTACCCAGGCTGATGGAAGGAGGCAGAGCAGTTGAGCTCTACAAGGTGGCAGTGCTCCTCAATCCCTTGAGTAGGCAGCAGACACCCGCCTCGCATCCCACACCTTGTGTCTGGCATGATGGAAGGTTGCTATTTGTCCTAGAGCATCCCACATGCCTTTCTCAATGCCTGGTGTCACCTCCAGCTTGGGAGGGAATGTTCTGCCTTTCCAGGGAGTTTGAACAACACCAGATAATTTGGGTTTGCATAAAATAACTCAACAGAAGGGTGGAGTGCTCTCATCCCTCACTTGAGCTGTTGTTGACGGCCAATGCCTTGAGGTCTGCAGAACCTGCAGACCTGAATCTCCCCTCTCCTCTGCAAGGGAGGGACAGCAAACAGAGGGCTTTGTGAAGGAGAAGAAAATCAAGCCCCATGTTTCTTATCTGGAGTGAATGGAAGAGAAAGGACTCACCTTCTTCAGTTTCATGTTGTCCAGGTGGAGCGTCTGCAGGTATCGCCCGAAGGACTGGAAGGCATTGTCAGGGATGACCTCAATTGGGTTATGAGAAAGCTTCAGTTCCTCCAGCACTCTCAGCTTACTCATTGCATTCACAGGGTAGCTGCTCAGCTGGTTCTTGTCCAGGTGGAGGACAGCGAGGTTTTCCACATCCTCCAGGGCCCCGGGAAGGAGGTTGGTGAGGGAGTTGTCTGAGAGGTAGAGCCAGCGCAGGTCTTTAGCCCCACTGAAGACCCCTGGTTTCAGCTCCTGGATCTTATTGCTGCCTAAATGCAGGATGAAGAGGTTGACAAGAGGGGAGAGGACCCCTTTGGGTAGGTCTGGGATCTTGTTCTGGTCCAGGTACAGGTAGGTGAGCTCAGAGAGGTCATCGAAGGCTCCTGGCTTAATGACACTGATCTGGTTGTCAGTGAGATAGAGGTAGACCAGGCTCTTGAGCCCCCGGAAGGCTCCGGTCGAGATCTCCTTGATCCGTGAGCTCTGGAGGTGCAGGGACACCAGCTTCTTCATGTCACGGAAGCCGTTGGTTGGCAGGACGGGGAAGTTGTTCTTCTGCAGGTTGAGAAGCCGCGTTTGCTCTGGCACCTTGGGGATCTTCTTCAGCCCCGCGTTGTCACAGATGACGTGCTGCAGGTCTCCACCATGGCAGTGGCAGCTCGGGGGACATGCCTGCACGATGGAGGCGAGACACGCCAGTAGGACACTGAGGAAGAAGCCTGGCTGGTACATGGTCAGATGTGGAATTGGTGTGGTGGGAAGAGAAGCAGGAGGAGGAGGAGAAGGAGGGAGATGGGTGTGAGAGAAGAGAGGAGCTGTGTTTGCAGCATGCTGAACACAGCCCTATTTATAATGTTATTAAAAAGCAAAATCCCTTCCCACAAACCGCAGGCAGCAGCCAGTTGGAAGCAACTGGCTTTGGGAACTTACTGTGAGCTTAACCCCTTGGCACCAGGCAGAGGAGTATCCATGGTCCTGCTGGGCCCTGCTGCAGGGGAGACTGAGCCGAGGCAGTTTTCCTCTCTGCAACAGGGAGAACAAGCACAGACCTGCTCTGTGGGGAAGGCCTTTGGTCCCTGCTGAGCTGAGCAGGGCCCAGGTCTATCAGTTGAGGGGGAAACAACCTGTTTTGGTTGAACAGCATAGGAGGGAGCACTGCTGTGCTCCACAGCAGCCTCGTGCTGAAGCTCCTGGGATGTATCTCGCCGCAGCTGGCTTGGGGAGAAGCATCTTGTCCTGTTACCACAGAGGAAGGTTTTTTTGGGATCTCCTCTTGTTGATTTCAAAGGAATTTGCCTGAGAAAGGATGGGAAATGATGGGAACGATACAGGGTCATGCCAGAGGCCAACAGTGCTGTAGTTGCTCTTGCAACGACAAGGTTGAAGACTTGCAGATCTAGGCTGCACCTTGGAGTTGGCCATGTAAGGGAGAACAAAGATGAGTCTTCATTTCTTCTGCATCTTTCCCTATGAGCAGTTGAGTTTGACACATGCATGGTCATGGTCAGGAGACCTGTGTGAGGGGTTTCTCTCAGCATGTGGCACTGTGGGGCAGTGGCTGTTGTCTTCCAACAAGGGATGGAGCAGTGGAAGAGCCTGTGGGGTATGGGATATGAAATGCTAGACAGTGATGCTCTGCTGTGTGTAGGTTTGGTGGGTGGCAATGCCCGTGGCTCCCAGGATGAAGTTATGGACAGAGAAAGGTAAACACTGGTAAAGGAATGGTGGCAAAGCAAGGAAATCACGGCTGGAGCTGGGACTGGGGTTTGCCCTGGCTCCTCTCTTGGGGTAGCAGTGGCAAATGTGAGTTAACGCAAGGGGTGTCCCTTGCTTTCCCAATGGAGCAGGCTAAAGCAAAGTGGTTAAGAGCCCCGGTGCCTGCTTCTGTGAGTGTGAAGGGAGAGATCCAGGGGTTGCGGGGTGGGGTTTGGAACTGGAACATTTTGAACTGATTTCCAGCCAGTTCCTGGCTGCAGCGCACACTTGGGAGCCCAGCACATAACTGTGCGCTTGTTGAGAGTTGTGCTCCCGAGCCTGGCTGCAGAGCCCCAGCGGAGCTTTTGCAGGGGCGAGACAGGCTCAAGAAAGGGAGGAAATCCAAGGGCTGACTTAGGACACAGACTGGCTTATTCACCGAGATTCCTGGGTTTTTCCATTGTTGCTGTGAGGAATCAGCCAGCGCTGCTGAGTGTGCTCCTGTGGTGCTATGCAAGCTGCCTGCCAGCCCGGCCTCTGCTCAGCAGCTGTCAGTATGAACCTTGTTTTCCTTGCATGACCAGTTTGGGGGAGAAAAAGCGTTTCTGGGGTGTGACTGTACTTTCTGGTGAGCCTGTGGTGCAGAGGGAACGATGATGTAATGCGGGATCTCAATGCAAACTGGTCCATGTCAGGCTTCCAGTGTTTGCCAGCCCTGCTGCGGAGCAGCTGGGGCCCTGCCACTCGCCTCAGCACCATGGTGATGGTGCTCAGGTGTTGGAACAGGCTGCCCAAGTGTTCACACGCTGTGTAGACGAGGCCCCATTGCCATGGGTTAGTGGTGGCCTTGGCAGTGCTGAGGTAAAGGTTTGACTTGATCTTAAAGGTCTTTTCCAACCTGGTTGATTCTATGATGCTAAGCAGTTCTCCTGCCTCATCTCCAGGGGGATGCTCTGATCATAGGAGCTCCAGGCTCCTGCCAGAGGGACCTCCTGATAGACTTATACTGTAGTTACTGTAGGATTTGAAACTCTTTGATCAAAACAGTGGTATCTCTGCTTGTGCCTGATTCAGTAGGCACCACAATGGTCATGCGCATGTTTTAACCTCTGGAGTAGCTCTTTGAGTGTCTTGGTCAGGACCTTTGAGACAGTGAAAGAGGACGCAGGCAGAAGAATCCTCTGTGTTTTCCTACATTGCCTCTCCAGGTTGATCAGGACTGAGAGTGCCATAGGTGTGTGCTGCCTGTAAAGCTCAGACAGGGAACTGTGTGAATGATGGGGGAAGAAAAAACACTCCTCTAAACCATCATCTTCTATGAACTGATTGGTAGTTTATCCCTTTGAGCAGGTTCAACCACCTTTAGTCTTCTAATCATTTGATGAACAATTCCTGCAGTTACATAGCAGCTCTTGCTCTGTGTGAGAGCAGCTGATGGGTGAGATTTCAACCCCAGCCTGTTTCTGCTGGACACTGAAGCTAGGTAGTGTACCCATCCATGCTCCTTCCCTGAGTGCAGCTGATGGCTGATGCTTGGTTTTCCCATCCACTTATAAAAGGTACCAGCAAACAGCTTGCTGCTTCTGCAGGAAGAGTCAGATTGGAGCAAAAAAGGTGAGGCCATAAATACATCCCACCCATGTGTATTTCTGGAACCAGACCCTTTTCTGGTTCAACTGCCCAAACCTCAAACCACTTTCCCTTCTTCTTCTGAGGATAAATTTCCCATTCTCCCACCCTTTATCCCTTTGCTGTCTGAGACTGAAGATTCTGGGGGATAGGGGCACTGTGTCCCTGCAGAGATGCCCGTGCTGTGGCTATGGCCACAAATTGGACCTGTAACTTGCTTGTGAAGATGCCACGATGCTGGTGCAAGGTGGAAGCTTCCCCTAAGGGCTCCCCAGTGCCTGCAGCAGAGATCAGTGGATGCCGGGTTACTTTCAGCCCCACGGTGGGATGCAGCAGGGCAGTGCTACCAGGGAAAAGGTGTCTGCTTCTCAGCTCCATTTCTCCAGGCACAAACGCTGCACAAAGGGAAGTTCTTTCCTCTAATGCTGTTTGACTGCTGTGCCCTGGTGAGCACATTCCTGCGGTGGGAGCTGGTTGGCATCTGCCTGGGCTGGCTCCTTGCCCTGGGCTCCCAGCTGCTTGTGTTCTTCCCACACCAGGTTCCTCAGCCCTCGACCGGCCAGCAAACATCCAGTGATCCCCAAAAGCTCTCCCGGGTCCCGCTTGTGGGTGGCTGGCAGTCTGGAGGTGACAATGGCAGCAGTGTCAGTGTTCCCTCTGCAGCAGTGGGATACCGCAGTGAGCTGGGGCTGGTCCAGCCCCTACCCCACGGGTCCCCGGGGGCTGGCACTGCTGGGACACGGCAGAAGAGGCAGGATTATCCTCCTGCCATCCTCTCCTTCTTAATTGATTAACAGTTGTGCAAACATTCCTGGTGCTGGGTTAGCTGCAGATTCTGGGCTCCCTCCTCGCCTTCTTGGAGGCATTGTGGGATAAGCAAATAAATACAGCTTTGGAAACAGTATAAATATAGATGTGGGTTGTTTCTTTGGTGCTGCAGGTCAGAGCTGTTTCGATATGACACTGGAGATGGTCTTTTCCATGTTTAATCTGTATTTTTCTTAGTATTAACAGTTCTGGCCTATCAAGATAACTCCATGTTAAAATATTCCATTGCTTGCTTAAGCCTGATCCTGTAGCTTCTAAGGGGCTGCAGATCTGGTTTTGCATGACGATGCACACTGGCAATCACCTTCTTGAAGTGGTCTCCTTTTGTTGCCCGGAGGCGAGGGCTCAGGCAGCTTTGGGGGTGCCTGGGGTGCACAGCCTGTTCCCACTTGCAGCCTGCACAGCATCATTCCTTTTGGAGCTGAGCCCCTGACAATGCCCAGCACTAGGTGGGAGAAGGTACAATCTCTGCAGTGTTCTGGGGGGTTTCAGTGTCTGAGGAGCCCCACTGGGTAGGCAATGGGGAGCTCCAGAGAGTCTCCTGAGTCCTTCCTCCTCTTCCAGGCAGTACCTGAGAAATCCCTGGCTATGGGTGATATACAGAATCCCCATCAGTAGCAATGGTATGTGGGGCTCTGAGTTCAGGCCTGAGTTACTGTTTCTATTTGACATATTGAAGGATGCTGCTCTTTGTGATAAGGGGGCCAAGCTGCTTGTTGAGCTGGAAGAGGTGACAGTGGGTGCAGCCATTCCCTCTGATGGTTTTCTTCCATTGTAGCATGGCCTCCACCCATTGACATGCTTCCAGTTTGGCTCCTTGTTGATGTCCACCCTTCCCTTCTGATCCCAGCAGCTGCTGCATGATGCTCGTGGCCTCTCCTGCCCTTACTGCCTCTCCCCACCCTTGCAAGGCACCGGGCATCCCCCAGCAGCCCATTGCTCTTGCAGGCTCTGAAGAAGAAGGGGCTTTCTTCACTTGCAGAACACATCTGGTCCATGCAAGACCAGGGGCTTTCCCAAATGCTCCCCAGCAATGACTCCCCTTTGTTCTCAAGATGGAAAATTGACTCCACATGATGATTGTCTTGGCCATGGCCAAAGTGAGACCGCCCCGTTCCATCGCAGCTCGTATTTGGGGAGGACCTGTCAAGGAGGTGGTTTCAGAAGCTATTGGAATGTGCAGTGAGAACATTTACAATGCAGTGTGAAAACAAACAGATCTTGGTCTTCTGGCCATGTCTTCAGTGGGAGCTGAGCTCTCCAAATCCATAGGGATGTTACCTTTGCCCCTTGGGTTTTGCCAAGTTTCCTTCCCCAGGAGCATTCAGGTAGCCCCAGCCCAGTGGTTTTCTACCTTTACAAGACACATTTCCTCTCATTTTTTTCCTTTCAATTCCATTTTTTCCTTTCAGTTCCACTTTTCCTAATTGCCTTGGCACCCAGCGCCAGGGAGGATGGAGTTAATTACACAGCAAAGACCTTTTACCAAGCTGTGGATAAACCAGTAAGTAACTTCACATGCCTTTGCTGCTTGCTTCTGTAATGCTGGCAGGGCTGGGAAAATACTTGCAAGCCTTAAGACTTCAGCTCAGCTTGAACAGAAGAGAGGCAGCTTTAACTCCAGACCACGAGGAGCAGCTTGTCCTGACTGCACCATAACAGGAGGTTAATCTGCAGCAGCAGCAGCCTTCTGGGTTGCCCATTTTTGCAGTGGTCCCCTCCTGAGGCAAAGCCATTGCGTGCTACAACACAAAGACGGTGCTTTGGGCACCTGATATTTATGGCAGCTTTTTAAGCTCCATCTAAACTGGGACTGTCTGGCATCAACCTGGGTGGGGAGGAACGCCAACAGGGTGGCCACACTTGGGTTGTCCTACAAGACCTGCTTGTTTGTGCCCTTTTTGACACAAAGCTGGTACTGTTGCTGGGGAAGGAGATTAAACCTCACTGTGACATAGGCTGGACGTGGTCAGAAGTTGTTTTTTGCAGTGGGAATATTCCAATACAATTTGGGATAGTGGGAGAGCTCCAAAGCAAAGGGACACACATCCCCAGAGGACAGCGAAGTTCAGGGTGATCTTGGTAGGGAGGGAAGATGCTTGGTTGAGAATGAGTTGGAGCTGGCTGTGAAGGGATAGGCTGGGTTTAACTTTGATGGAGATACCCGAGATAGGCAACATGCTCAGCATGGGTTTGGGGATAATGAGCTCCATCGGGCATGTTTCACTGAGAGAGGTCCAAAGTGCCTCTTAGAGGTCTCTTAGCACATCTCTTGGGTTGCCAGTCTGCTTTCTGTTGTTCGCTACGCCCTCTCTGAAGTCTTAAAATCCCTATTATTTCATGGTCAATTGCTGCTTTTTTCCAAGGCCAATATTGTCTTCAGCAAAGCTCAGTTTCTGTAGGCTTTAGTTTGGTGGTTCCAGGCCTGCTGTCATCCTCCAGCGTGGCATAACCAGAGGGTGGTGACAAGGGCCATGAAGATCCTCTCTGAGCATCATTCAGGCCGGGGAGGAGGGGGTTCCTCTAAGTACCTCCTGCAGCTCTGTCCTTCTGCTCCACTCTCACCCCGTATAACCCTACTGGTGGGACTGAAACCAGCCCCTTCATCCCAGCCTGTCAGCAGCAGTCGAATACGGGTGGGTGGTTTATTGCCATTGAACACTGGGGAGAACCGAAGAGCAGAGCGCTGATGTGATGCGTTCCAAGTTATGCAATAAATAAGTGGCATGGTTGGGAAAAAGCCAGGATCCTCACAGTTCCCACTCTCCCCACCAGCTCAATCTGCCTCCCCACTGTTTACGAAGGAGACTGGAGTCTCATTGTTTTCACTTTGCCTTTTTAGATGCTTCCTTCTCCAGGCTGTTTTGCCTGTTCTGCAGTGGCCGGTGTTTAAACAGCGCTAGCAGGAAATGTTTGTGAAATGTGCTTTAAAAAACACACTTCTAAGATGTTCTTTTTATTCCTGGTTTAGACAGAGGCTCGGGAGGCACAAAGAATGATTCTCTTGTCGGTAGGAGCTAGGCAGCAGTTTGTTTTGGAGCTGCTGTTGCTAAAGGCAGGGTTGATCTGGATGCTGAGCGCTGAGGGGTCAGTTGTGGTCCTCACAGTAAACTAAGCTTTACAGTCAATTATATTCTGTACTCTTGTAGCTTCTCTCAGAGCCAAGGGTCTGAGCTGGATTCCCTGCCTCTGCAAAGCTTTGCTTTGGCAGCCGATACAGCTCCAGTGGAAATTATGGAGCTGATGTAGAAATGATTGGGTGAGGTTTTCTGGGCTGAATTATACCAGATGACAAGGCTAGAGGATGCTAAGTGTCCCTTTGGGTCTTGAAAGCTATGAATCTGCGTGGATAGATAATGCTAAGTGTCCCTTTGGGCCTTGAAAGACAGGAATCTTTGTGGATGTCTCCAAGCTTAAATTGCTAGATGGGGTTTTGTGGAAGTATTGTTCCATCTCCTGCTGACGAAGGAGCTGTTGGAGGATGCTCCACGTGTCAAATGAGGATAGGGAAGGACATGGCATTCGTGCGAGGGCTTGCTACAACCCTTGGCTTGATCTTGGGAATGCAGCAGGGGAAAACACTATCCCAAGGGAGAAATACTGGGAAAACCAGGAGCAACATCCTGGTGTTTGGCTGCAGAGAGCGATGCTGGTGCAGGTGGGCAGGGGAAGGCAGCGATCGGACAGCAGGCTGGAGGTTCAGGCCCACGTTGCTGTCTGGGAAGCCCATTGCTGATGGTGTGAGGGTGTTTATGGGGATAAGCCGCAGGCCAGGGCATGGACAGGCGGTGCTTGGGGTACCCGGCCCAGTGCCAGGCATCTGGAGGAGCCTGGTGAACCACAGCATCACCCTGCCAGGGAGCTGCCTGCTCCTGCATCCAATTAAACTGCTGGAGCGACCAGAAGGGGTTGAGTCAGGGCTTGGCTGGGATCCTGGATGCTGCGATTCATCCAGCAGAGTAAAACAGAACAACAAAGGTGCTGGGATTCTTAATGAGTGTTTAGGATCTTGGATCCGTGTCTTGTCAGTCACTTGATCCAGCCACAGGACTAGTATTAGTGGGTGGGAGAGGAATCCTGTCTGAGCATTAGGCGCTGTAGGTTTCCACCCCGGCTGGGAAGCTATCATTGCGTCTGGTAGGAGAAGCCTATTTACAGTCGCTCCCTGTGGGTTGCCAGGCTCCTAGCAGAGCAGTTTGCTCCAGATGGTCCCTGCAGCATCCTGGAGACATCTCCTTCAGATTCCTGACTAAAAGCAGGCTCCTGCAAATCTCCAGCTTGGATTCACGCTGACCCTGGTGCACTCAAGCAAAGAGCATCATCCCTTACAACAGACTGTGTCCAAGGTGAGATCCTTCAGCAGCCCCGAGCGGCAGAAAGTGCCAAGTGCTCCCCCCAGGATGATGTATAGTTCAGGATATAGGTGTGCTTGTCCAGGAGGCCTCAGCACAGTTCCTTGCAAAGCCCCTTGTTAACTTTTGGGCTCAGTGGCTGGAGTTCAGTGAGCACCGTCCAGTGGTGGAGCTGGGCATTGGCTCTAAAGGCAGAACCCAGATGCGGCTGCCAAAGCTGTAGGAAGATGTTTGCAATTCAGTGGCTGAGAGCTGCTCATGTGTCAGTCTGAAGATGAGGAGGAGAACGGAGCAAATGCTTCCCATGTCGCAGGCACTCTCCTGCAGCAAAGATCCCCTGTTGGTGCAGGTCAGAGCTGCCCAGAGCTCCTCCTGCCCGGCTCCTGCTGCCATAAAGAGCTGGAATTTTCCTCCGGGGAGAAGTGACCTCGAGCTGAGGTGACTGGGAGCCTGCTGCTGGGATTAGCAGTGAGGGAGGTTTAGCAGCAAGCAGCTTTTGTCCCGCTGCGAGGCTGTTGGTCTGTAAATGCAGCTGCACCGAGCACTGTGCAGCCTCGTGATGCCATTATGAGGGTTACGGGAGCTGAGGTCTGCGTTAAAGCATCTGGAGCCAGCAGCCATGCTGTGGGACATGCCGTGTCCCACAGGAGCCCACTGCTGGCTCCAAAGCTGATCCAAAGCAATGTGTGGTGTGCCTGGAGCTGTAGAAGACGCAAGGTGAGCTCAGCACCTTAAGTAGATGGCTGCAAGGGCACCAAGGCAAAATCAGTGTCTGGCAAAGATGGTAGGGAGTCAAAAGGGCAGGGCTTGGAGAGACACAGGTAAAAAGGAGGAGGGTGAACCCTGGGGTCCTCCAAGAAAAGCAGTTGGGGTGTCAAAAGTACCTGATAGCCAATGTGTCCATCCATGGGCCAGGACAGCAGTGCTTGCTTGTGACCTGAGTGACTGTGAGAACCACCCCGTCCCACCCCACTCTCCCGTGTGGTGATTGCTAGCTTTGTCTCCCCCATGCCTGGATGATGTGTGGTCCCTTTGGCATGTTTCTCCTCTTGTGTTTGCAGGTTGCCTATGGCACCACAGAAAACAGCCCTGTCACCTTCATGGGACTCCCCAGTGACAGCATCACCATGAAAACAGAGACAGTGGGATGCATCTTACCCCACACAGAGGTGATCATGACCCCCCCCCTGCCTGCTCCAGGTCCTTTGCCTGCAGCAGACCTGTGTCCCCCCTGTCTGGTGGTGGCAATGGGGCATGCCATCATATTTGGCTCAGATAACCCCTACTGAGCCCTTCCACTGTAGGCAAAAATTGAGGATCCCGAAACAGGCCAGTCTGTGCCCCTGAACACTCCTGGGGAGCTTCAGATCCGTGGCTACTGTGTGATGCTGGGCTACTGGGGTGACCCTGCCAAGACAAGTGAAGTGGTCACTGATGAGAAGTGGTACAAGACAGGGTGAGTCTGGAAACAGCCCTGCTCCTGCTGATCTGTCCTGCAGGATGATGCTGGATGGGGATGGATGTGAACAGAAGTGCCTTGGCTGTGATTTCTATGCCCATGAAACTTCAGAGCAGCTCTTAGCACAGAGCCCCTGTGCCAAGTGCACCTGGAGAAGGGAATCATCACTTGGCTACTGGAAGGATGGAGGGGCTGTGGGGTACACAGCAGGGACAGGAATTGCCTTCCCCAAAGCCCTGCTGTTTGTGTGGACACTGTTGATGGCAACAGCAGGAGCTCTTTGATCCCTTCCATGTATTCAGGGGGCATCTCAGCCTCCAGACCAGGCTGGATGGGAGCATCAGCCATTCCTCCCCCTAGTTAGGCCAGGGCTAGGTGTGGTTTTGTTACAGGGACCTTGCGAGCCTGGATGAGCACGGCTACTGCAGGATCATAGGCCGATGCAAGGACATGATTATTCGGGGAGGAGAGAACATCTACCCAGCAGAGCTTGAGCAGTTTCTGCACACCCATCCCAAGGTTGATGAGGCCCAGGTGAGTGGGAGGGAGATGGTTCCTGTGATGGGAAACCTGTATACAAAGCTGCTGGGACTGCTGCTTGGGATTGTCTTCCCCTGTTTTCAGCATCATTTTGTGTGTAGCATTGGTTGGCAAGCAGGAGGGAGAGGCTCATGGCATGGGAGGGTGTTGTGGTTTAATCCCAGATGGCAACGCTTGCTCACTGCCCCAGCACTACTGATGGGATGGGAAGAGAATCAGAAAAAGGTAAAACTCATCATTTAAGAACAGTTTAATTACTGAAATAAAGTAAAATATAATAATTGTAATGAAAAGGAGAGAGAGGGGGAAATAAACCCCAACAAACACAACTGATGCACAACACGATTGCTCACCATGTGCTGACTGATGCCCAGCCCATGCCAAGCAGTGATCAGTGGCTCCCAGTCAACTCCCCCCAGTTTCTATACTGGGCATGATGTGCTGTGGTATGGAATATCCCTTTGGCTAGTTTGCCTCTGCTCCCTCCTGGCTTTGTGTGCCCCTCCTTGCTGGCACAGCGTGAAAAACTTCAGAAGGCCTTAACTTACGGTCAGTGCTACCGAGCAACAACACATCAGCGTGTTATCAACATTATCCTATTAGTAAATCCAAAATCACAGCACTGCACCAGCTACTAGGAAGAAAATTAACTCCATCCCAGCGGGAACTGGGACAAAGAGGCAGGCAGAGCTCCTGGCATGGGGCATGTCAGTTCCTCTTGTGCACCAGCTTCGTGTCTGCAAAGTAGTGACTGCTGTCCTCCAGGTGTTAAACTGCCTGTCCACTTCCGTAGCTCGCTCTGACATTCCTACCTGGAAAGCCGCCTCAAGGACAGGTTTTACTGAATTTACAGATCATTGCTGAACTCCTAAACCCAAAAAGCCTTCTCCAACGAGTCCCTGGAGATGCAGAGTGAGAGTCGGTTTCGCCCCTTCACAAGACAGCAGTGGTTTGCAGCATGGAGCAGCTGCTCCCGGTCTGCTGGGATTGTTCTGCTCCAGGTTTTGTGCCAGACAAGTTTCCCCACAAATAAACCAGCTATTTAGTCAGCGTTGTGCCTGTGCCAGGCTAGCATCTCTCCTTGGAACAGGCCCAGTGCAGATGGGTTGCAAACCAGCCCTGTTTATGTAGTTTCTAGGGCTTTATGTCACTGCTCTGGACTCAAAAGGATCGACGTGTCTCTAGGATTTGGAGGCAGTGGTTGGAGGCGGGGAATGACTGTAGGAATCCTGTGGAATAGCATGAGCAAGCTTCAGAGAGAGAGATCAGGCGTGGGAAGTCCATCCCTGGTATCACAGGCAGTGGTCCATTAATGCTTTCATTTCACTCCATCCCTCTCCTGCTGTTCCATCTGGAGATCCCATCTCCCTGTTGATTGTGAAACCTGTTGCCCCCTTTTCTGGGGAAGCAGACACACGCAGAGGGATGACAGGTCCCTGTTGCACCCACACTGAGCTGCTGCCTGCCTGGTCTGACTCAGCCCTCGCCCCAGTGACTTTGCAAAGCCAAAGGAGGTGTTGGTGTCCTGGCACCCAGCCTGCTCTGCCAGCTTTCCTCTGGTTGGGAAAGGGGTTGGGAAGACTTTCCAGGAAGGGTCGATGTCATGTAGAAAACACTGCTGGGGTGGTCAGGCAGCTCACACTGCCTTTACAGACCCTATGCCATGATTCCAGCATCCCTCTGATGGGTCAGGGCTTGTGCCATGGCCAGCACACATACCCTGTGGGAGGAAAGGGATGTCCCCATGGGTCACGCTGATCATCTGATCAACCAGGTGGTTGGTGTGAAGGATTCGCGGATGGGAGAAGAGATTTGCGCCTGCATCCGAGTGAAGACCGGGCAGGAATGCACTGAGGAAGAGATTAAAGCCTTCTGCAAAGGGAAGGTGGGTCTCAGAGTCTTTGGCTCCCCCCCAGACCAGTACACCCCGCTGGGCAGACCCATGGATTCAGAGGAACCGGGGATCCAGCCCTGGCATTCCCAGCTTGCGTAGTCCCAGCAGGTTCCTTCGGAGCTGTTTTCTCTTCTCAGATCTCCCATTTCAAGATCCCGCAGTACATTGTGTTTGTGGATCAGTACCCGCTCACCGTCTCGGGCAAGGTAAGAGATGGGCTGGGGCAGGGTGGGCACCCTGACCTCCTGTTCCATCTCCTGAGCCTCTCTTCCTCCTCCTCTCCGCACTTCATTCCAGATTCAGAAATACAAGCTGAGGGAGCAGATGGAGAAGCACCTTGAGCTCTGAACTGGGGAAGCCAGAGCAAATCATGGCATAAATCAGCCCCACTTTAACCAGCTTTGGGTCTGTTTCGCCTGTGCCTTGTGCTGTGCAGTGGAGCCCTCCTCTGCTGCCATCAGGCTGGTGAAAGGGTTAGTTAATAAAGTAGAGTGCCTTTTGTCACCACTTGGGGTTTGTTTCTCTACCATTAAACACTGTGGTGTGAGGAAGGGATGCTTATTTCTGGAATTACTGAAAGACCTTATGAAGGTTTTGAAGCTTTGTGTCTCTTTGAGACATTTGGCTGCAGCCATTTCAGAGGACTTGGGTAGATGCTGGGAGGTATTTTACTGGCCTGGTGTCCCAGGGGAGGTGGATGCCCTCTCTGCTGAGTCTCCCAGGTCATGTAACACAGCGGATGAGCTTGAAATGAGGGACAGGGGCCTTAGAAGTGAGACTTTGCATGGGAAGGGGCTCCCTAAAGCTGGCTGAAGATGCTCACCCTGTCCCCAAAGAAACATCTCCAAGGCACACTTGGCATAGTTCATGTGGTGTTTTGGACAAGGCAGACAGTGAGGATGTTGCAGGAATACCAAAGCTCCTGTCCCAGCGGCACTGTGAAGCAGAGCATACCCAGGACAGCGTTTTATGAGAGTTATTTGGTATCTCCCAACCATGAA
The DNA here is from genome assembly GCA_024733675.1 of Psilopsiagon aymara. Classification (NCBI taxonomy): domain Eukaryota; kingdom Metazoa; phylum Chordata; class Aves; order Psittaciformes; family Psittacidae; genus Psilopsiagon; species Psilopsiagon aymara. The sequence goes on along the minus strand of JANRGW010036428.1, from coordinate 19,643 downwards.
ACACTACTGAAGAAGGGGAAGAGCCAAGCTCCTCCTCCTTCCCCGCAGCAGTGTCCAACCCCAGCTGGGAACCGGATAATGTTGGTGCCAACATCCCCTCCTGCTTCCTTCCTGAGCAGGGCTGGTGGCTGGGCCTCCATCTCCATGCTGGAGCTTCCTCCAGGAGGAACAATGCAACAGGGAGAGGGGTGAAGCGGCAGCGAGGGCTCGAATCCAGCGGGACCGGGGGCTCTGCCCATGGAAGCAGACGCAGTGGCACAGGAGCCCACTGTTTGTATCTGCTTTCTGAAAGAGGAAGCACACCAGGGATGGAGTGCTTTGTGTTGCATCCTTCCCGTATGCTGTCTGTCTCTGCAGCAAGTTCTTCCACCGTTCCCAAACTGCTTGTGGGGCTGCTGTCGGTGTTTCATCACTTCACCTCTGCCCACCCTGGAGTAAGTGGGGTGTGTACAAGCAAAACCCAGGCCTCCTCCCTGCCCTGGTTTTCAGACCCTTGTAAACCATCCTTCCCCAAAGAGGAACTGTTACTGCAGCCAAGGGCCTTGGGGCTGCAGTGGACCTCCAGGTCTGATGTTTGGGGAAGGAATTTTTACCTTCCTTTGCTTTCCCCCTGCCAGGCCTGCAGTGAGAGGAGCTTTCCTCTGGTTCTTGTCTGATAGCACCACCCTCTACCCACCCCCAGTGCTGCCCAGAAGCACCCCATGGACTCACCATAGTTGGGGAGTTACTGGCAAGAAGTGGAGTCAGCTCTGGCATGTGGGGGGGAAACACACTGCTGAGAAACACAGCAAGCACTGGTCACAGCCAGCACATGGGCTACAGATCCCCGTCACCCCATCCCTGCTTCCCAGAGCCTTACTTGCATCATAGGTCCATGGGTCTAAGTCTCAGCAGAGCTTGGGAAGCTTCCCCTTCCCCTTCTATCCCCTCTCCTGAGTAGAGGCAGCGGCTCAACATGTCCCGGCGAGCGATGGAGGAGCTGTTGACTCATGCCTGAGTGTGAGCCATCACCAAGTGGACCTGTTGGCTTCGGCACACTCTTCCCAAAGAAAACAACGCTTCTCATTGCATCGTTGGTGGGCGGCTTCTTCAGGTCAGTTTACCCGGAGGGTCCGGCTTGTTTCGCTCAGCTCAGGGACAGATGGGCACCTTCAGGGCCCTTTAGTTGCAAGGTCACCAGAAAGTGCTGAGCCCCTATGAGAGCCCTCAGCTCCACCTTGGGGTGAATCACCCATGCCCTGGCACCAGGGGCTCTGGGGGAAATGGCTTCAGATGTGCAGAGGTGCAGCTTCATAT
>JANRGW010036428.1:0-14474 GCA_024733675.1 Psilopsiagon aymara | reverse complement strand
GGGGGACCCGGCCTGGGCTGCCCCGGGGGGGGACCCCGGCCGGCGCCTCGCACGGTACGGCACGACGGGACCCCCCTGGGTGTGAGCCGGGGCGGGCGCCGGGCCCAGCATCCCCCGTGCTCCCGAGACGGGCGTTGAAACCAACGCAAATCAGCGCCTCCCCCTCCCGTCCTCATCATCCTCGTGGTTTTCCCGCTGGAAAGGCGCCCCAGCAGCATCCTTATCCCCATGCAGGATAAGGATGAGGGGGCACATAACCCTGCGGTGGGTTTGTCTCTGCTGAGGGTCTGCCTGGTGGTCCCCTGTGCTTGGGCTCGGCTGGGAGCTGATATTTAAGGGCTGTTTTGCTATTTAAGAGTGTATGAAAACCCATGTCTTGCTATCGGAATTGTGCTCAGGAGCTGGGGTGGGAAACGGCAGGAATTTGTTCTACCTGCGGGAAGCACAGGCTGTGTTTGTGTCATGTGTAGAATAAAGTGTGAGACAGTCAAATCCTGGTGACTCACTTTGGTCCTTGTGGCTTCTCAGAGTTAGAATTGATGCTGAATTTAATAGCGTGCAACCTTAACAAACCCCAACCCTAAATATACTGAACTAAATAGAGTTCAGCAGTGAATGATCAGGCTGAGGGAGGAAGATGGTGTTTCCTCGGGAGGCCGAAGAGGAGGTTTCTTCATCTGTTTTTCAGACAAGAAGGAAAAGACACAAGAATCGCCCCCCCCAACAATTGCAGAGGAGCCAGAGCCTGTTCCGTGTGTTCTGCAAGGACATGACATCCAGGCACTTGCCATTAAGGTGGAGGACCTGGAGAAAGTATGTATTGTTACTGACAGAAAGAGCTCCCTTAACTGATACTGATTCTGTTTGTAACGAGAGTCCATTTACTCCAAGCAAAACTCACTCTTGGAGTTCAGTCCTCATTCCATTTGTCCTGCTTTTTATGACTTGTCAGCTCAGTTGCTAAAAGTAGAGGGCTACTGATCCTTACACAGCCTCTTCAGATAGGAGGAGAAGTCATCTGGGTCTTCACAATTATGTTTCCAACTTTCTGGGCTTATAAGTCATGGAGGTTGTTTAGTAGCTATCATGGCATCCCTTCCAAAACTGGGGTCACTGTGTGAGTGGAAGCGCTTGGCACCAATTGACACAGCAGAAAGCTATTGGGAAAGTGATTTAAAACTCTCTTCCCTGCCCCGGTTGTGAGAATGAGACCACAACTAAGCTGGTATCACCACAGTTGTGTAACGTGCCTCTTAGGGGAGGAACAGCCTGCACTGAATGACTGTGTATCCTAGAAGGATCAGAAGGAATGGGGATGAGTATTATGTACCTAATTGCATTGTGACTGTTTCTTTTCTGAAGCTTCATACTCCACGCCCTCCCCAAGATGCTGGGAAAGCTTCTGTCAGGAAGAAATACTTTGTTCGAAAGCACCAACCCAAAGAGGCAAAGGAGACACAGCTCCTCGTAGCATGTCCTGCTTTCCCAAAGGTGCCCACAGGACCACTGACTTTTGCTGGTAGGGTCAAACTTCACATCTTACCTTTGGGGTTTGGTTTTGCTGAGCCCAGCTCTGGTGACCCGGCTCTGGGTGGTTTTGTGCGTGTTGTAGGAGCAGGGCAGGTTGGTGATGGCTGCAAAAAGATTCTGCCTCATCACATTTTGGGAAGTCTCCAGGAGTTCAAGACGGAAGCCTTGGCCAGAGGAAACACTCGGGTTAGTTTATAAAGCTACAGAAATGCTGCTCTGTGGCGCTTGTACCCCCGATGCTCTCCAGCACCTATCGGGAACAGGTCAGGCCTGAGGTGTGGTTTTCCCAGCCTTGTCGTGCTCTGCAGGGAGGGCTTTGCCTTCAGACAGACTGCACCAGCAGGTTTTGAAGTCCTGTGTGCAGGAGGAGGTCATGGAGGGAAGAATTACAGTGGCTTCCTCTTCCCTGTGTGCTTCTGCTGTTGCAGCAATACCACTGCTCGAGTCTAATGACTCAGATAAATCCTTCCATTGTTTCTGAGTGTGTTCCCAGTGCCCTCCTTTTGTTCCTCTCAGAGGGTAAAAGTACTGTCCATCTGAAGAATTCTTGCCTCTCCCATTCTTATTCTGGTGTCCCTGTGTGCATGAAGAGGTTAATTTAATGTTTCCCTTCTCTTCAGTTAGCAGATCTTATTGAGGCTTCTCATCCAGATGTTACTGCAGCAGCTTTAAAAGAGAAACACGGAGAAGAGAAAAAGAAAAAGGTTCATCAGACCTCACCAGAAGAGCACAAAGCTCTCCAAAACTGGTATCATAATATGGCAATCAGGAAAAAGCAGGAGAAGTATATAGGAGGTGAGAAAAGCTGAGGCCTCATTCTGTGACACTGTGCAGATGGAGGCGTTTAATGGCACCACAACAAAGTAGTGGTCATAGCTGCCAGGTTTAATCCTGCTGCCATTGCAGTCTACTTCCATGTTCTCAGAGCTCCCCACACTGTTAGTACTGGCGGCCATGGGTGCTGTGGGGAGGTGAGCTGGTGGTTCAAGTTGGGAAAAGGACAGTGGATTTGATGGGGGAGAGTGTAAGGGGGTTACACGTGAATCATAGCAGTGGTAGAGGGTGTGACCAGAAGTGCAGCGCCAGTGATTGGATGTTTCCTCTTTATAGAAGTCCTTCAGAGGCCAGAGAATGAATTGTTGATGAGCATCTCAGAGGGCTACAGGCAAATCCAGGAAGAACGTGACCTCATTGACAGGGCTCTTCCTGCCCTGCTTCCTGGAAAGGTGAGAGCCCTGCTTCATCTGCATCCTGACTGCTCTGTTCTTGTGACAGAGCTGAGACACGGTGTTATGAGTAACACCGCTGAAGACCTGTCATTAGATCCTTGTCAAAGGCACTCCAAGTCCTTTAGCCCAGAGTGCAAGCAGAGCTTTCAGTGACTTCAAAACTGAAGCCATGAACATTGCTCTCCATACTGTTCAAAGGAAAGTGGTGCTTTGTTTGGCTCCCTGCTTATGAACTGCTGTATGTGGGCAAGTGCCATTTCACGATTCTCGCCAAAAGCTGTCGTGCATGGGGAACGGCAATGGGGAAGTGCCACAAATGCTGTTCCAGCGACAGAAAGCTCAATTTTTAGTGGTTGCTGTGGGGAAAGGGGTATGGGTAAGTCAGGAGGATTATGGGAGTATCCTATGTTAAAATACTTTGTTTGACATTTATAGCACTATCAAAGAATTTGCATGTGTGTGAGGCTTTATTTTAATATCGTTCAGCCTTCATATAGCACTGGGTAGAAGAGAGTGCTTTTGTCTTTGACAGCAGCCTGATAGGAATTTTGGCTTGCTCTGCAGAAAGTGATAACTTACAGACTTTTTAAGTGCTCATATAAGCAGAATTGGACCCCTTCTTTGTCTTAGCTTCTGGTCTCTGTGAGAACAGCTGAAAGTGTCAGTGGGAGCCTTGATTTCTTCCCTAGGGCTACCGAAAAGGAAGCGAGTTCTGGAGCCAGCCCGAGCGTATTGGAAGTGAACACACGGGCCTGACGATGACACTGACTCAGAGCGAGCGTGGCTACCCAGAGCCAGTCACTCACGTGGGGAAACCCCACACTGTCCGGATGGAGACGGGTAAGGGAACGTCACAGAGAGGTGCTTTCACAGAAATGGGGTGCAGGTGTGGGGGGATCAGCAGAAACAGTGACCTGTGGCAGTATCAAGGCTCTCATAAGAGTTGTCCGTTCTGATAGGTGCAGTCCAAGCTGCTTCCCAGTCATCTGTTGGTCCTCCTCTTTAAAACACCAGGAGACCAAAGTTTGGCAGAGGGGGAAATGGATAGGCATGTGAGTATGTGGACAGTGAACTCCTATATGGGCATTTCCATAGGCCTGAAGCCTCCAAAGAGGATCCCCTTCCATCTAACCTGGGATAAGAGTCTCTTCCTGAAGCACCGGCGGCAGGAGCTGAAATCTATCCTAGAGGAGCTAGATTTCTATAAGCCGGTAAGACTGGAGGAACAAGCACATTCTTTGCATCTCTCTTCTCTCAGATGCTATAAAGTAACATAAAAATTGCCAAGAGCTGGATCTGAAAAAAGCATCAGGAATCTAAAACATAATCCCCACAGAAGCTTTCTTGGAAGTTCCCACTTTTCTAAAGGGCCATGAAGGAGCTGTTGACCCTCCGTAAGTGTTGCATGGAATGGTCTAGAAGCCTCAGAATAGGACCCTGAACCAGCAGCATGCAGCTGCCAAGACCTGGGCAATGAAGAAACCTGCCAAATAGTGATGTAGGTGTTTGATTTAGTGCGTTGGGGCAGAGGGAAGGTACCTTTACCCATCTTCCCATGTGGAAGACTAAAATCATCTGCATGCAGGTAGCCCCTCCTCTTAAAAGCTGGGCAAACCTCACCTTTTCCTTTCTGAAACCTGGCTCTGGGGATGAGAAATATGTGTGAAGGAGACTTTTCCCATCCATGCACCATTTGCAGTGGGGAATGCAGTCATCTAGGATTCTTGGGGGAGCCAGAACTGGTTCCTTCCCGTGTCTTTGGAACATGTGTTGGATAGCTCTGAAAACATCATAGGAGCAAGATATCTCCACTTCACTTTATTTGATTCAGATGGTACATTTGTCTGGTATTTTCACTTCCTTTCTATATAAAGAGAGAAATCAGGAGTTGGTCATTTGTCTGTATGTCCAGGATCTGGATGGGCTGGAGGTGATCGGTAAAGGGCAGCCTTTCACATCTGTCTCAACAGAGCCTATTCCATGTCTCATCACTTCTGAAGAGTCTGAGACATCTGAGAGCCTAAGGTAAGGTTTACTTCGTGGCAGAAATAAAGAATTCCAGGTATGCACCAGCAGCCTATGAGGGTATCCTTAGCTGTTCTTACCTGAAATGGAGAGGAGTCTCCACTGGGGCACAATAAAAGGCATATTCTTACATTATAATCACCAGACTTAGGACTCAAGCTGTTTCTTTGTGCTTTGGGCCTAAGGAGCAAGAATCAGAGGGGGTTTTTAGTCCCTTCCCCCAGCCTTCCCTCTGTGTGGCTCCAGAGCTTATGTCAGCCAGGGTGGGGATTCTGTTCTACATTACCTCCATCTGCTTGTCTTTTTCCAGCCTTCCACTTCCATCGTTAATTTTCCGTTTTTCCCCTGTCCTCTCCATCTGTTGCAATCACAGCCCAACGGCCTCTCCTTATTCAGTCAGATACCCTCAGCCTTCCTTAGGCATGTATCATCCTTTAATATACCGGCTGATCCTCCTTGACGGTGACAAGTAGCTGGAGGGCTACATCTGCAGGGCTCTGTCCCTGAAGAGATGACTGTGGAAAAGCATTGGTTGGAATGATATCCTATAGGGTCTCTTGAATCACTCCTGGTTCTCCCCTCACTGAAAGTGAATTTCACTCCATGAAAACACTGCCTCTTGCTTTCTTTAGCAGTGACTCCTTAAGAGACCACCCCTTTGCAGCTCCAGAAGACATACTGGGTCCCTCGCTAGTTTTCTGTGGCCAGCCTGCTCGTTGGATCAACTGCAGCCCTTGCAGGGTAATTGTGCACTTCCTATTGCTCAGTCAAGCTAAGCCTGCTCGAGTTCCCAACCCACAGCTGTACAATGAGTGTCACCCCCGGGCCAGAGAATAGGGGGTTATTCTGAGCATGATAGCGTATCCCTGTGTTTGCTCTGGAGAAGCAGGAGGGGTTGCTCTGTCTGTGATGTGAAGCTCAGATTCCCAGGCTCTCTCCATGTAATGGCCACTTCACGGCACCTGCCTTACGAGTTCAAGGCTCACCCCCTTAGTTGTGGTGTGACTTCAGGCAAGAGGAGAAATTGCCTTTTCCCTCTTTGTTGTAGGATCTAACTGGCATTGCTGCCCGGCTCACCTTTGAGACCTTGGCTGGTGAGAAAGCTGAAAGCCCCCTGACAGTGAGCAATAATGGCACAGCTGCCATCTGGTATAACTGGATGAGGCTTCCGCACAAGATTCCCTCCAGAGAACACAAGGGGAAGAGGATGCAGTGGTTTTACTTTGATACCAGACCAGGTATGAGAGCTGCTGATCTCAAAGACCTTTGTACAGAGACCAGAGAGCACGTATGCAGGAGTTATCTGAGATGTGGAGTCTGATTAATGGCAGAGCAAGCCTGTTGGATGATTCTCCCTAGGAAGCCACCCTGCATGTCAGAGGTGACTCACACCTAAAGAGGTGTGTGAGGCAGATCCCTTTCGTGGGATCCTTTAAAGGAAAGGAGGTTGCCCCTGCTCTGAATGTAAATGGGTGGAATACTGAGAGGCAAATCATTTTCTGATGAAAAACTGGGCATAATCTGCTAAAGGGAGCCCTGAGCTCGCTGTCAAAGGAGCGTGCAGTGGAAATAACACCAGTTCAGTAACATGGTGACTGGAGGTAAATCTGGAAGGAGAAAAATAGCTGGATGAAATGTGATAACCAGCTAAGCAATGGGGAAAGAGTCTCGTACTGAGATAAGGACACCAGGGTGGGGTTGGAAAAGGGTCAAATTAACCAGGTGGCTTCTTGCAGACCAGTGCATTTCTCTCTCTTATTTCAGGTGTAATTTTGCCTGGAGAAACGAGGAAGTTCTCCTTTATTTTCAAGTCAGAGAGAGTAGGCATTTTCAGCGAGGCCTGGGAATTCAGGACACATCCCCTGTTATTAGCAGGAGCAGTGCTGCAGGTGACCCTTTGGGGAATTGCTGTGTCTGAGGATAAATTGGCTGACCTCAGAGAGAAACTGGAGGTAACCAAGCATGTAACTGGGTGACTGTGAGCTTTGAACTTCATATGCAAATAGAGGATAAGGGTGGGAGTGGACGACATGGTATTTTTATTGCTATGCAATTAGGGCTGAGAATGAGCTGATTTACAGAGCACCTGCACATACTTGGGCAGGTTTGCTGGAAAGAAAAAGAAGGAAGAACTCCACAGCCTGATACTGTTAATAAAGACATGATTGTATCTCCCAAGCTGTTCACATTGGTCCTTTAAGGAACTAAAGCTCTGTTGGTAATGTGTTTATTAGTTACTTAGTGGGGATGGGATTGTGTGTTGTACACTGTGGTATCAGGGACTCCCACGTGTTTTTCTGGTTGTGGTGCCTCAGAGTGACCTGGCTGCTCGAGAAGGTGCTGCTATAGTAGAAGAGAGCATCAAGGAACTTCTTGGCCGAATTCGGACCCCAGAGCGCACCCCATCTCCTGTGGATGCCTATGTCACGGAGGAAGAGTTGTTCCACCGGAGGAATCCCGAGGTGATGTTTGCCATTTGCTGGGATACACAACTGAAATAGCAGGGAGGGAAGACCAGCGGGGCTGCTGCATCCTTGGAGGCTGGCATAGTCTGTGGCGGCTTTAACAATCAGGTTTGTAGAGGAAAGGCATAGCTCATGTCACTATTTACCTTTTTCCCCTTTATCACAGTTGCATTATCAGCACGAAGTGGTAAAGCAGCTGCATGAACTGTGGAGACAGCACATGACTGAGGAGAAAGTGCCCTTGGGCCAGAGCAGTGTGGAGGACATGCGGTACCAGGAGAGTATTGCAGAGGGTCCCTCTGCTCAGAGCAGCATCATAGAGGTCATGAGTTGGAGGAATTCACTCGAGGGAACTCCGAGTCAAATGCTGAATGTGGAGGAGAAAGAACCAGCCCCATCAGGATGGAACCTTTCCTTAAAGGACTTTAAGCAGGTGGTGGCCTCTATTCCCGCTGTTGCAGTGAACGGCGGTGGTGTTTTCGTTCCCCTACAGCCAGGCACACTGCAGGGTGAGCCCACCCAAAGCTCTGCCTCCGGTGCAATGATTTATGATGTGTACCACAGAAAAGCACTGCTCCCCACACCCTCAGTGCTCTTGTAAAGACATTCCCAAGAGAGGCTTTGAGGGCTGTTGTGTGAAGAAGAAAAGAGAAGCAGACAATGTAATAGATATTTTAAGCTCTTTTGCCATTAGCTTTCTGTCATCCCAGGACTGAATGCCAGGGGGTAGGCTAATCCTACAGCCTCCTGTGGCTTCCCTAAGGGCTCATCTCTTTGGAGAGTCCTTCCTATTCATCAGAGCACCAAGGGGGCACTCATAACAGGCTGTGGATAAAGTACAGACCTCTCTAGATGAAAGGAAGAGTGGTTTGGGTTCTGTCAGCACTGCTTTTCTGTAGCGTGGTCTCTTGGAAATTTCTCTGCTGCTTTCATAACTAATCTTTAATTCAGGGTCTTCTGGCTGGCCGCAATCCCTGTTCTCCAGCACACCTATGAAGTTGCATAGGGGCTTATTGTCAACCTAACTGGGGGTCTGGGAATGCTCCCCAGGTCATATGTGCACCTTGGCCAAACCCCAGCCATAGAGGAAGCCAGATCTGGGTGTGTAAGTGCCCAGTGCAGCCTGGTTTCAGACAGGTATCCAAGAAGAGAGCCATGGTATTGAGCTCAGGGTCCACAGGCTGGGAATGAAGGCTGGGGAGAAGCATTCCACACCCCCTGTGTTTTCTTTCACATTAGGCTGTAATGTCAATCCCCATGGAAGAGCAGCGGGAAGCAGCACTGGCCCAGCTCAATAAGGCAGCACTGGACCTGTGCGTTCCTCAGAGGCCAACTCAGTCAGACCTTTTGCATCAAATCTGGTGCGTTACTTTTGCAAGATATAGCTTGTCAATGCACTGTGTGATCAACAGCCTTAGCAAGCTGTGTTGCAAGCGCTGTGATTCAGAGTGCAGATACAAGGTCTAGAAGTTGTCTTTACACTCTGTTTTTTTACAGCTTAATTTTAGCAGCTGTCTAGGACCCAAATGGGTTTTTTTTTATTCCCTGGAGATAAGTTTAGAATATGAAATTCATGTTATTTTGGGGAGTATACAGGATTATTTCTGGCAAGGTTGTTCCAGTCTGTATTTATAAAACCTTTGGGTAATTTTCTCTACCCTTTTACTCAGATAACTGTATGGAGTCTCTGCTCTGTGCTCAGGCTTTCAGGCTGTAAAGATATCAACAAACTTCCGTTGCCTTCTAAATGAGAAGGACGCAGGTTCCTCTTGGTGAACACAGAGCAGGTTGATGCTGATTTACACGTGCCTAGTGAACACGCAGATCTAGTTTCACAGTAGTATGTATGAGTCCATGGGAGTCCATTGATTTGCAAGCTTCAGAGGGCTGTAACATGAAGAAGGTGATAGAGCATCCCTCTGGATGAGTTTCTGGACAGTGGGTGCTGTTTTACTGGTTTACTTGGGCAGGGCAGCTCTGGAAGGTGCTGTGCTGTCTCCCTTCTGATTCTGATACGTCCCTCAGTCTCCAGCTGTGGCGTGAAGCAATTGATGCTCTGGTGGGTGCCTCTATGAAGCTGAGATCCCTGCTTGGTTTGCCTGAGAAGGACACCTATATAGAAGTTCCAGAGGAACCAGGTAAATGGTAGTTGTAGCACAGCACCCTGTGTCTGTGGACCGTTGCAAATCCAGAGCACGTGCTGAATTTCAACTGGAACAACGATTTCAGCAGTTTCTCCTCAAAGCTTTTTTATGAGAAGATGCATCATTAAAAAAGGCATTTGTGTGATACCAGCTGTGATCTGTGGTTTGGTGCCATTAAATACCCACCACACAAATAAAGCCTTTTAATTTAGCTATATGTAGATGGTTTTCACACTGACTAGCCCAGAAACCCCCCAGGCTGTCTTACAGGCTTGTTCTGATACAAGTCTGATGCAAGCAGTTATTTAAACAAAGTACTCTTCAAAGTATTGTTTTTCCGTGCTGTACACAGGTCAGATTAATAAAAAGAGGAAAATAGATTGTAAAAGTAATATAATTCCACTGCGTGGATGCTGTGGGCTTTGCTTCTGGGTGTGCAAATGTTGGTTTTGAGTAATTGAAACTCTTTCTTTTATAGTGGAAATAAAGGTACCTGTGAAAGGAGACAGAATAACCAGCAGGAGAGAAGACAGGAGGACATTTGGTGGGAAGGACAGGGAAGGCAAAAGAAGAACAAAGACAGGGAAAGAGGTGTGTGTGGGGATGCGTGTTGAAACCGAAGTGCTGGGGAGCGATCGACCCAGGGGATGAAGTGCCGCTTCGGGGAGGTGCATCTTGCAACAAGCTGAAGTGTTCTGACCTGTGTCACTTGGGGTGTTTTGTCCCTCGATAGGAACGTCCAAGCAGCAGAAAGTTAAGAGGAAAGGATGATAAAAAGGTTAAATCTTCCCTTTCATTGCTGGACATGAACGGGGGAGCACAGCCCATGGAGGGAGCAGAACCTCCTCGGGAGCAGTTGGACCCTGTTTTGTTTGGGATATACCAGGAAAAGCTTTATATTGAAGTAAGTCTGTGTCCAAAGCTTGTATCTTGGTTTTGTTCTCTGCTTGTCAGCTTACGTTGAAGCTTAGGTAGAGGGGTAGGCATCAACTTGGAAAACTACCAAACATATGTCCATAATTCTGTAGCAAGGTAAGTGTGAAATACAAAATCCTTTATTCCAGCCTGGAACCTGCTAACATAAACTCGGCCATCCCATAGCCACATGCGGGATTTCTATCTGGGATGTCTTTAGCATGCTTGTGGACTCTTGAGGGATGAGCAGAATTAATTGAGCCTTGGATAATGTTAAACACACTTCGTTGCCAGAAAAGTTATTACCAGAGCTAAGCTCTGTTAGCAGGCAGCCTCTTCTATGTGTGCGTGCCCATACGTTAATGTGCTCCAGTGTGAGACACCGTCTCTGTGTCTGTCAGTCTCATCACCAGGATTTCTTCCTGTGTTTTCACTGCAATTAACCTTCTGTTAATTTCTGCTGCAGGTTTATGGGCTGCTGGATTCAATGGTGAGCAAAATGGCTTCTTTATTTGAGGATCTAAAGAAACAAGGTCCTCTCAAGTGGGAGAGTGAAGCCCTCCATCACTAGGAAGAGACTTTTAAACCAATAAATAACCGCATTTACACAGATCAAGTGGAGATTCTTCTTTGTGAGGTGATGCAGTGATTACAGATAGTGGGCTGCCTCCTTTCTGACATGCTGTGATGCAAGACGATTGCTAGATCATCTGTTACTTCAGCAGATGAGCACTTGCCAAGGAGAGACAAGGCAAGAAATATCACAGCTCAGAAGCCATTAGGACTAGAAAATACTGACATTTCTGCTAAAGAAGGGTTTAAAAGCGCCAGTCAACACGAGATGTGTCTTACGCTTTGTTTCTTGATCTCGCTTGGTTAGCGGGTGAGTGAACAGGAGGTGACCCTTGTGTTCATGAGCCCAAGTGCCAGGACAGTGGCGTAGAGAAATCCATATTCCTGGCTGCTTGTCCAGGCTTCTCTGAGGCATCCTGGATCCCTGGGAAAACACACTGTCCCAAGGGGTGTGCCACCCTGCCTGGTTTGGCACCCATGAGTTTACTTCTTGTGCTGATCTTGCCATCTTCCATCCAGCTCAAGGTACCCATGCTTCGTTCTGAGCCAGCTCTTGCTTGCTTCCTTCCCAGACTAATCACTCTTGAATTAAAATGGGTGAAATCCACACTAACTATTGTGAGCATGGTAAGGCCTTGAGTTAGAGCCACCCTTCCTGCTTCCATCAGTCTGTGCGTGTGTCTGGGCTTATCACTGCTTTCTGTCCAGTTTCCTTGTGCATCACAGCTGGAATAGAGCTTTTTGTGGAGGCATTCCAGCTTGAACTGTCACACACGCTGCAGCTGGACCTTGCTCAGAGCAGGATTCCAAGGCAGATGAGCTGGGTGCAGGGTCTCTCTTGGCCTGGCACCATGAGAGACCTGGTGTATGCCCTTGAAGTGCCATCTTCCTGCTAAAGCAGCTGGACAGCATTCCCCGGAAAGGCTTTGGCCCTGCAGAGAGATGACATCAGCGTTAGATTATTAATTGAGGTCTGTGATACCTTGGTGGTTCTGAGGCAGCAGATGTGTATCCGTGCTGAGCATCACTGTTACAAACTGCACGTCACTGCACCCGGCGTGTGAGCCTCAGGCACGTGCTCCTCTATACTGACACACATGAAATAACTGTTCCTTCTGAAGAACTGTTCTCTTTTGCTTTCTTATTTCAGCTCCTGTGCTGTCTCTGGGGAGAGGAGATACTCTTCCTCCTGGCAAAGCACGGCTGATTTGGTTTTGCTGGCCAGGTGGGGCTCCTCATGCTTTGAGATGCTTTCTGTTAGCAGGGAAGTGCTTTGGCTTCTGTGGAAGCCAGGAGCCTCCTCTGGCTTTAGCGGGCACAGACCCACCACGGGAATGTCTCTGCTCAGCATTCCTGTAGTGAGAATTTCAGCAACATTTTGAGAAGGAGAAGGGAAAAGGCCTGGAGTTGGGGTGTGTCTCACAGGCTCTGACAATAGCTCCTGCCTCCCTGGAGATGGTTATCAGCTTGTGAATATGCCCAACTCAAGCAGCTCAAGCCATCTGTTTCTAGGCAAGAGGGAGTCTGCACACTATAGAGGCAACGTGATTGTCTCAAAGGCAGGAATACTTTAATGTGGCAGCTTTGCCCTAAAAGATGGCAAAGCCCCTTCACAAGAGCCATGCCTCCAGTGTAGAAACCAGGCTCCGTGTGTACCTCCATTCTCAGGGGTATTTGTTAATACAAAATCGGGTAGATAGATGGGAGTTTCACATCAGTCACATACCACGGAAGAATGTGCTGGTATCTCTTCCAAGGGAGGAGCCTGGTGGCACAGGGCAGGCAAATGGCATAAGAACTTCTGCAAAGGAGAACCAATCCAAATGCTGTGAATAGTCTTATTTTTTGGTCATAAATATTGCCTGTGTCTCTTACAGCCTTGGGCAAGGGTGTCCTCAAGGGACAAGGTACAAGCAGCACACAGGAAGGGACATGCAGGGTCAGCAATGCGTGGCTCTCTGGCAGCTGCTGTGGCTTTCTCTGAGCCATATGCCTTTTTTTCCCCTCCTTTTGCATTGATTTTTGAAGTTACATGGCTGGAATTGCAGTGCAATTAGAGCTGGCTGCTACAGAGCACCTTTAGAAACACCCGGTATGAGAATGAGGTCCTTTAGAGCAGGAGCCTTTAGAGCTTTAGACCCCGTGCTCCAAAGGACATACGGATGCTCCAGCCCCAATAATGCCAGTTCCTATCAGCCAGGCACAAAGAGTTTTCCTTCTCCTCACCCAAACATAGGCATTATTTGTATTACTGTTAATAATTTGTGTTGTGTTTGCTAAATAACCAAGGTGAGCAACCTTCCTGGCCTTGGGAGTTAACATACCAACCCCATCATGTGAGGCAGAGCCTGAAGACACCATAACTGTCAGAGAGGCTGGGAAGGGGGATTCCAGGAAAATGCTGCAAGCAGAAGGTGGTGGCACATTTCCAGAGGCTTCCCTATGGCAAAGGGGATCTGGGTGAGCAGTTGGCTTGGGCCGGGGTTGAGGGAAATCAGCTTTAGAGTCTGTATGTGGCTCTGTGGCTATAGTGGCGTCACAGGATGTCTATCAAAGCAAACCCTATGTACAGCTCCACTGCAGCTCATAGGGAGTTGACCCCTTTTGCTCATATAAAATCAATGCCTGAAGAAGGGCAAGCTGGCTGCTCCGGCTGCCTAACACAGGTGAACTGGGAGTATTGGGAATGGAGGAATGCCTGGATCTGAGAATGCTTCCCATTGCCTGAGCTGGGACGTGCTCCAGGGTGACCTGGAGGATGGTTTGGATGCTGCAGCTGAGAATGGGACTACATGCATACTCTGATGTGAATCACACAGCTCCCGGAGGCAGTGTCCCCCCCCACCCCCCTGCTGCTGCCTTCTCCCCCCCGCTGCCCAGGACCTTCAGTGCTGGGGGCAAGATGAGTCCCAGCTCTGCGTGGCAGGAGCATCGCAGGAAGCCACGCTCCCCCTCCAGAATGTCTCAGCATTCGGGAGATACTTTCCATTATGGAAAATGTCAGTGATATTAAAAAGAATATATATATCCATAATACTTGAAGGCCTGTCAGTGATTAAAATGGAAGGCAGAGGCCGGGAGAGAGGGGGTGGCATAGAAACGATTGAGAGACATGACTTATTTTGTCATGTCATCTGATGCCTGCCTCTCTTCCCCCAGCCAGGCTCCGGGAGCTGCTCAGAGCAGGGGAAGAATCCGCTCCAAATTTAGATCGCAGAAAAGGGGAAAAAAAGAAAACCAACCATATAAATTAAAAATGCCACAAACCCAAATTGCAGCCGCGGCCTTGGGTACCAGCGTGTGGGGAGGGTCGGCATCCCCCGGAGCCGCTTCCGAGCCCGCGACCGTTGATTTCTGTCTAAAAATAAGGGGGATGGGGAGGGCAAAAATCACTAAAATAAAGCAAAGCAAGCAGCAGCGAGCGGCGCCTGGGCGGCTGCCAGCGAGGGGCAGTGACTGAGCACTTAACAGCATCCCCGCCTCCCGCATGCGACGGGGCAGGGGCTCGGCGCCGCATCCCCCGCGGCCGGTTCCGCACCGCACCGCGCTGCGCCGGGGCGGGCTGAGCGCCTCTGCCGGTGCCCGGGAGGGAG
>JANRGW010036423.1:0-12949 GCA_024733675.1 Psilopsiagon aymara | reverse complement strand
ATGCCTCTGACAGCTTCTTCCAGAGCTCTCCTTGGCGAAGCAAGGGTTTTCATAGAACCACAGGATGGTTTGGGTTGAAGCCCATCCAGTTCCAACCCCCTGCCATGGGCAAGGACACCTTCCACTAGAGCACCTTGCTCCAAGCCCTGTGCAATGCTATGGAGCAGGTACCTCTGTGCCACTCAGAATGCAATCACTAACCACAGGCATTTCTAAGGAAGTTCTTGGCACTGCTTCCCATCCAAAGACCTGGGTTACAGAGGAAACTTCCAAATGGAGCTCATTCTTCCCACTCAGTTCTAAAGGCCTTGGTCTCCTCTCTAGGCTTCCTTTCACTGAGGAAAGTTTGCAGCCCTTTGTACCATGTCAAGTGAGGACCTGGCCGTCATGCATGGCTCCATCCCTGAACGCTTTGTGCCCAGGCAGTGACAGTTTTGGGAGCAGTCCCATGCTCACAGGGACCACCCCACAGCGAGGAGCAGTGCCAGGCTCTGTGCAAGGCCAGGATAAATCCCATGTTCCAGGGACACCCAGTGTGTCCCAGCATGCAGCTCAGCCCTGATGACTTGAGTGGGGAGCCTCAAACCTCCTCCAGTGCCAACAGTGCAGCCAGGAGCTGCAGCAGGAGCGGCACCACAGCAGCCTGCCGGGGCACCATCACCATCTCGGTGGGCTTGGGGTGCCAAACACACCTAGGGTGTGATTCCCAAGAAACCTCCCCCAGCAGCAGGAGCCCGGCAGGAGCCCGGCATCACTCCTTCCCTTCTGCTTCCGACCATTTCCCATCCACATACAGGGATCTGCCACTGTCCCAGCCCCGCAGGGCACAGCTCTGGGCTGGAGCCGGAGCTTCAGACTGCCTTGTGCATGCAATGGGGAGTCCTGGGCTGGGGGTGTCTCCACCAAGATGATGCCAAAGCTTTTCTCCTTCTCTCACCACTGCCACTGGGTGTGACAGAAACGGGGATGCTCATGGGCTGGCTGCTCATCGTGACTTTCTGATGCAGGGCTAAGTGGAAGCACAGAGCACAGGTCTGGGTTTGCTCTTACGGGGCTGCTGTGCTCAACTGCTCCCCAGAGGTGAACATTGCAAACCCTTTCATTTGGGAAAGAAAGGGAATGAATCAAAAGAACGGGATGGGTTTTGCTAAATCCAGGAAGAGAAGGCCGTAAGGAGTGGCAGCAGGGCTGAGAGCTCTGCTCTCTGCCAGGTACCTGGGGAACCTGGAGCCCTATGCAGAGCCGATGTGGGAGCTGAGAGCCCAGCAGCAGCTCCACAGGCTCACAGGTGTGTCAAGGCAGAGAAATGTGCTGGCAACAGCTTTGTTCTCCCTCTCTTTGGCTCCTGGTGCAGGCAGGGAGAGCTGCCTCCCCCCCGGGAGGTGTTTGTGGAAGCTGAAAGCAGTTTGGCTGTGGCAGGTCTAGGGGTGCTTTTCCTGCTCCCCCCAGCTCTCCCTGCAGTGAGGGGTGGCAGGACAGGTCCAGCTCAGCCCAATGGGAGGCTGTGGCTCACCCCCATGGGGAGCAGGTCTAGGGCAGTGGGATTGATGTGCAGAGCCGGAGCTGGAGGGAATTGCACTCCTTGGGTGCAGGGAAGCTGCAGCAGCTCAGCCTGAGGAGCATGACAGTGGCTTTGATTCCTGCAGGGTTGAAGCTTCTGCTTCAAAATGAAAGTATCCACCCCCAGCATGTCCTAATGCTGCCACACAACTGAGAGAACGCATCCAGCACCCGTGGTTGTGTCCTAGGCAGGGGGCTGGCTGCTGGACCAAGCTGATGCTGGTTTGTGTACATGGGCTTATCCCATCTTCAACCAAACCATCCCTCTGTCCAAGTGTGCCTGTGGGGTGTGTTTCTGTGAGGAACAGACATCCACGGGTGCGATGCATGGGCCCTGCCAATGTCTCACACTGGCAGCAGCACCACTTCCAGTGGGCACCTGCCCCACATAACCACCCATGCTTGGCCCCGGAGAGCCCGGCTGACAGCACAGCACATCCCTGTGACCTGTGGGGTGAGCTCAGCCCAGGGATGCGCCCAGCCTGGCAGTGAACTCTGACTAAGGATGAGCCACTATCCGGGGTGAGCTCAGCCTGGACAAGAGGTGATGGGTTTAAACTAAAAGAAAGAGATTCAGGCTGGACGTGAGGAAGAAATTCTTTACAATGAAAGAATGAATGGTGAAACACTGCACAGGTTGCCCAGAGAAGTGGTGGATACCCCATCCCTGGAGACATTCCAGGCCAGGCTGAATGTGGCTCTGAGCAACCTGATGTAGTTGAAGATGTCCCTGCTCATTGCAGGGGCGTTGGACCAGGGGAGCTTTGAAGGTCCTTTCCAGCCCAAACCATTCTGAGACTCTATGAGCCCCCGCCTGGGGTGGCCTTAGGCTGGGGATGAGCCCATCCGGGCAGGGTGGGCATTGGGCAGGGGGGGTTCGGGCAGGCCTGGATTCCCCCCTGGGAAAGGGGCAGCGGGCCCCAGCCGCAGGCTCTTACAGCCCGGCTCGTTCTGCAGGCTGGGGGCGCTCGGGGTGAGCCGTCCCTGCCCCCTCCAGCCCGTTCCCAGCCCGTTCCTCCTCCCGTACGAACCGGTTTTTCTGCCCGGGCCATTGTTGGCGGCGCGGGCAGAGCGCTCCGGGCGCGCGCACGTTTCCTTTCTCACGCTGGTTTTTGGTTGGGTTTTTTAATCCCCGTTTGCTGCCGCAGTTTCTCCTCTCGCCCCGGTTAAAGCCGGGGGGGGGATTCCTCCTCCTGCCTTTGCCCCCATGCGCACTGCGAGTGCCCACGGTGAGGGGGCAGGCACCACCGTCATGGCCCCATGTGGGGAGCCGACCTGTGGGTATGTGCCTATGACTGCTACTGCTGAACCCCGGGCAGTGTGTAAGGGCAGTCTCGGCCCTGCCCAGCCCGCAGGCTGCACCCGCTCCTCGGGCTGCTCAAGATTCCAGGCCTCTGCAGCTCTGGCCACTAAATCACGTTTGTTTGGGTTTAGTAAATAAAAGGTGATGGGTCTGGTGCAGCCGCGTGGTCCTGGGCACCGGTCCCCACAGAGCATGGCGTGGGTTGGGAGCTACCGGGGGGACTGCAGGTGCTCCCCCAAGCACTGAGCATCCTCCCCCCTGTGCCATGGATTTAAGCCCAGGCTTGATGAGAGACACATGTACCTGGTGTAGATGGCATGGGGAGCATGCAAGGGCTGCTTTCCATCTCCCGGGGTTAGCTGTGATGAAGTGTTCCCAGCCTCAGTGTGGCAGGAGGACTGGGGAGCCTGGCCTGCAGTGAGCCATGCCCAGAGGACACAGCTCCTTCCCTCCTGCCACCCCACGCCATGGACCAGCCAGGGCGCAGGTGGGATGTCCCAGTACCTCAGCAGATACTGCTCTCCACCCCGACGTGTAGCGCGCCGGCAGGGACGGGCAGGTACCGCCGATGGTATCCGGCTGCAGCCGGGGGAGGCAGCGCGGCCCCGGGGGTCCCCGCACTGCACCACGGGCAGTCCCGGGTTCTCAGGCAAAAATAGAACCTGAAACATGAGCCCAACTTCCCCGCTCACTGCCTCCAGCCCTGCACCTTCCCGCACACCCCTCTGACTGCTCCTGGCCGGAGGCACCGGCCCCCATCACCCTTCCGGGGAGGGAGGGAGAAGGCAGCAGGGATGAGGGTGAGGATGCTCGCAGAGCAGATGGCCATGGAGGAGCAAAGTCATGCAGCCACCTAGCCCAGAGTAGCCTCAGCCACTTGTGCACGGTGGAAAAATGCTCTGGGGGGAACTGGAGAGCTTTTCGAGCATGGCTTCCAGGCAGACACAGCTTTGAGGGCTCAGTACGGGCAAGCAGAGAAGGTTGCAAGACCTCAACCAGAGGATGAGCAGCTGCCAGGAAGGAGCAGGAATAAAAGTAGCTGTTGTCTTAATACATTATAAAGATAATTTCCTAAAGCTTGTCTAGTAGCACTGGGAGCAGAGGATGGAGCCCCTGGTATGCTGCATGCTCAGCAGGGAGGAAGATGCAGCAATGGGGCTGAGGTTTGCATCCTGCACTGGGGTTTTGTGAGACCTGTGTCAGGCAGGAAACAGCTTCCAGCATGGCCACCATGCTTTTGGTTAACAAAGTGCATTAATGTGCCTGACTGTTAACGATCTGAGTGTTGGACTCATCTATAGAAAGAAAAGCTTCAGGCCTTTGCAGTTGCCAGGGCTCTGACTCTCACAGTGAGAAAATGCAGCTCTGTGACCCTTTATTTCCATTTCTGATGCCAAAATGGGATGCTCCTGAAGGCCTGGCGGGTGCTTGGTAGCCAGATTTCCACCTGCATGTCAGTTTGTGGGTGAGATCCTTTCAGAGGAGCTGAAAGGACATGGCCCCTCGTTCTGTTTCCAGTGCTGGGTTGCCTTCAGAGCTCAGGTTGGGTTGTTTTTCCAGCCCTTCGGTGTACTAGCCTCCAGCAGCCTCTGGCCAAGAGCTGAGCTCTCACCTCCAGCTTGATGAAGAGAAGCAGCATGAGCTGCATTTTGGGCAGCAGGGCAAGTTAGCCCTTCTCCTGTCTTGGCACAGCCTCCATTGGGTTGCTCCAAACCAAACTGGGGCAGGAGTGCGTGCCCTGCAGCTTTATGGTGCAGGTCTGCACACCCAGGGTTAACGCGCACCCCAGGGGTGGTTGTAAAGCACATTCATGCAGGCAGGAAGGCAGTGCTGGTGCAGGGAGGAGAGGAGGCACTGGTGGACAGGCAGGGAGGAGGGTGGGAAGGGACAGCTTTGCCCCTGGCAGCTGCTGGCACCAAGTTCACCCTAAAACGAAGGCTCCAGCGATGCTGTATAACCTCATTCATTATAAGGCAGTTATTACTGGTTTGGCTTTGTTATTAAAGTCGTTGTAAGCCCTGGGAGCCTGTCCTGGAGCAGCACCCCGCTGTGCTGGGTGCTGTATAAACAGGGCTTGCAGCTACGGTGAAGGTTGGGTCAAGGGTGCTGGGGCAGCTCCAGGTTTTTGGAGGAGCTCAGCCCCTATTTCGGCAGCTCACAGCCCTGCTGGAAGCAAACACGAGCAAGTGAGACTTGAGCCAGATGAAAGGCAGCTGGAGGAGACAGGGGATCTGAGGGGGACATGTACGGTGGGAGGGGGTTGAGCATCACTGTTTTTTCCCCTGGGAAATTCATCTTTGCATGTGGGTTTAGGTGCAATGTCAGGTGAGATTCTCATCACTGCAAAGGCCTTGAGGTACTAAAAAGGGCTTTCGGTGCCTCTGGCATTAGGTGCCAAGTACCCACAGTAGTGACAGCGGGATGGGGTTTGTGGTTAGGGACCTGCAGCCATCTGCACAGCGAAAACCAGAGATCACAGCACCCAGATCCCATGTCTACCGGATGCTGAGCCCACTCCAGCAGCCTCCACATGGTACACCGGGATGTGCTTGTGCTTCCCCTCCCATCCATGGCAGGGCAGATGGACCTCTGCAACCTAAAAATCACGTCCTCTTCTCTCACTTGGAGCAGGTACAAATTGGCAGGTCAAAATGGAGATGGGGGGAGCCCCAAAAAGAAAGCAGAGGGAGCTGGAGTTCCCTGACAAGGAGGCAGTGGGTGTCCAGAGAGCCCCTGGGGTTCCATCAGCTCCCATCTCCCCAATCTGGTCAGCAGCACAGCTCCACTAATCTGCCCATTTCAGTGCCCGTGGCTGGTGCTCCCAGACAAATGAGGCCCTTCTAGCTGTCAGGTGAGCCTTTCCCAGAGCTTATGCAAATGATACTAATTAAAGGCATTCTTATCTGTTTGATTTCCCACACCTTTTGCCTCCAAGGGGGATAGAAAACTTCATGTTTTAACTCTGTATTTCATGGCAGTCGGAAGGACTGCCTAGGGAAAGTGTTGGGAAATGCAGCGGGTCACTCCTGGTGAGAAGAGCTGGCTTATGCAAGTGTTGAAACACTTTATTATGCATGAGAAACCTTCCAGAAATGGATGACTAATAGCAAAGCAGGAGCAGAGAAAGCAGTGGGAACGCAGTACCAGGCTGGCATGAGATCCCATGTCATCTTACCAGCTTAGCAGGGTTGGGCTAGGTCAGCACTTGCTCTCAAAGTACCTGGCTGGCGATGAGGGAAGTGATGTTAATGATTCAATAAACAGAGCCCTTCCCTCTTTGTGAACCAAAATGCCCCTGTGTGATGCCAGGAACCCACCAGCAGCCCTATATCTCCACCAGAGCATGTTACTTAGCTTGATAGCCATAAAAACACTGATGCTCATTGTGCAGGCAGGTCTGGAGGGATTGCATGGGCTGCATCCCCATGTGGGACTGTCATGGTCCATCTCCTGGCATGGCTCTCGCTGTGCTCATTGGCAGATGGGGCTGCCCAGGTTTTGGTGGCTGCTCAAGATTGTTGTATGCACCAGGCATTCCCTGGGAGGACCAGGCTAAGGCAGCCATGCATCCCATTTGCTGCTTGGGTGGGTTTGCTGGTCCCCAAGGACAGAGCAGGAGCAGCAGTGTGCACCTTTATGATTCCCAGGTGCTGGTGATAAGAAGGTCAACGAAAAAAGCTGTTGGCATAAAGCAGATGCCCTTTCTGAACTGCTTTCAGAAGCCCTTCTGAAGGTGCAGCTGTGTCAGTGCCTGCTCTGCAGCCAGAGTTGGCCTCTGCGCTATGGGGTGTGAGGAGCTCTGGTCGCATTGCTGAGGTGGCTGTTCTTTGTGCAAGGACCTTGAAGGCACTGCAGGTCAGAGAGGAATCAGGCTGGAGGAAGAGGAGTGTCTGAAGGTCAAAGCTATGAGTGCAGCAAGGAGGAGCTGGAGACTCGGGAGCAGCATGTGAAAATACACCTGTGGGCAGGTCATGGAATCATGGAAGGGTTTGTGTTGAAGGGAACTTACAGCTCATTCAGTTCCAAGCCCCTGCCATGGGCAGGGACACCTTCCACTAGAGCAGGTTGAGCACAATCAACTCCCAGCTTGTGTTTGGAATTTGTTACCTGGTTTTCTTTCGCTGTCCTTTCCACCATCTCCCTCCCTTCTGGGTGCTCTCTGCTTTAGGCTGTGGGGAGAAGATCTGCTGGAGGCAGACATGTCTGTATCTCCTGGACTTGGAGGCTGTACATGGGCAGCCTGTGCTAGGGAGAGAGCTGCTGAGCCTGGGCATCCTGCACGCCTCCTCTGGGGAGGCTTCTGGTCTCGGTAAGTCCCTGAAAGAAACTCGGTGCTCAAGGACTGTGCTTTCACAACTGAAATGAGAGTTGCAGCCTCTATCCGGAGGAGTGGCCCTTTCAGCAGATGATATCCATCTCAGAGAGAGGGAAAGAAAGAAAGGGAAGAGGGTAGGCGGTGAGTAGGAAAAGAGATATCACTCCAGGTGGCTGTTGAATAGTCCTGTGATATGGCAGCAGAAGACGCCCAAGGAATTGTCCTGACATGAGCTGCCCTGGATTGCCCCAGAGAGTTCACGCTGAGCACTGTTGTCCTTCACAGCTGATTCTGATACACTGAGGATTTCCCAAGCCAGAAGCTCTCCAGGCAGAGGTGTCTCGTTGGTAAAACTCCTGCCAAGGACATCCCTCAATGATGCTGGCCCATGATGTTTGATGGAAGGAGCCCTGTGTCACAGGGACTGTTTTGGGAATGGCTCCTCTGGGCAGAGCTTAGCGTCACCAAGATACGTCCTGCAGTGCTTTGGAGATTTAGCTTTCAGGGGTATCAAAACTGACTGCACTGCTGCCTGAACTGCTCATCTTCCACGTGTGTTGGGCACCAGCCTATGGACTTCCAGCTGAGCTCCTGCTCCCAGCTTTGGCCAAGCTCACACTGGCTCTTGATGCCCTTTCTGAGACCCTGTTGTGTGCTGGGCTCAAGTTTTCTTTGAGCTGCTTGTCTTCCTGGGTGGATGCGCAGCAAGGGGACGGGATGGTGAGATGGCCTCAGAGCTCCAGGCTGAAGCATCCAGTCCCTCAGGTCCCAGGAGGTTTGTGGGTCACTGCTGGTGAAATCCCCACCCAGGAGGGCTGGGAAAGGCTGGGATTGTCCTAAACAGCAACAAGCACTGGACAGGCTGCCAGCATTGCAAAAGGACGTTTCACCTGCCCTGTCCTTGGCCGCGCAGGCAGGGACAGCCCCAGTGCCTGGCAGTGTGGTGAGGACATGCGCCTTGCACCCGCTCCTCATCCTTAGAATGATAGAATCACAGAATCAGCTGGGTTGGATAAGCCCTTTAAGCTCCAGTCCAACTATTCCCAGCACTGCCAGGGCCACCACTAACCCATGGCACTGAGGCCTCGTCTCCATGCAGGGATGGTGACTCCAGCACTGCCCTGGGCAGTTCCAATGCCTGAGTACCCTCTGGGGAAGGAATTGTTCCTCAGCTCCATCTAAACCTGCCCTGGTGTAGCTTAAGGCTGTTTTCTCTTGTCCCATCCCTTGTTCCCTGGGAGCTGAGTCCAACCCCCTCCTGGCTTCATCCTCCTCTCAGGCAGTTGTGGAGAGCAATCAGGTCTCCCCATGAGCCTTCTCTTCTCCAGACTAAACTGCTCCCTCAGTCCCTCAGCCGTTCCTCAGCACACGTGTGCTCCTGTTCCATTAAAGATTAGAGGACGCCACCCTCCATCCTTGATAAGGACGTGGCTAGCAGAGTCCAGGGAGGTAGGGGAGGTGTCGCAGCCATCCCCCCTTGCCCAGACAGCCAGAATTCAGCACCAGCCCCAATGGGCAGCGCAGGGGCATCAGAGCAGCGGTGTTCTCGCCCCGCTTTGCTCTGGCTGTGCCGTGCCAGGGGCACCCGCGCCCGGCCGGGCAGGGGCTGGTTCACACGGGGCGCTGGAAGCTGGGCTGCCGTGGGAAAGTGCGCCCGCCATGGCTCCCGAGCGCCGGGATTGCTTCAGCGGGGGTGCAGCCAAGATCTCTTTCACAGAGGGCAGAGCAGATCTCGGTTGGGATTTACCAGTGACTAAGCGTGTGCTGGCACGGGCTGCCCCAGCGTGAGAACGGCGGCGCCGCTCCTCCTCCGGGCTGCGCCCGCGGCCGCCCTGCGGCCCGCGGGGCACCGGCCGCGGCCTCTGACGGGAGCGCGGGCGATGTGGAACGGTCTGGGGGGGCTGCAGCCCCCCGGCCCCCTCCCCACCAGCTGAGCCCCTTTCCTCCTCATGGCCCCGCACTTACACCAGGCGCTGCCCGGGCAGGACCGTGTGAGTGGGGACGCTCGTCACACCGTCCCTGGGGCAGCGCTGGGGTGTGGAGCAGAAGCTGCTACCCCCACCCGGAGCCAGGCACAGGGAACCCTGAGATGTTGCAGGGTTGATGTTGTGTAGGGGACGTGTTTGCTATGGGATCATAGCCCCTGCTCACAGCAGTGGCAGTGTTCCGAGGAGCCACCATCTCACTGCCAGGGAGATTTTTGCCCTTACATCCATCCCGCTGCATAGGGGCCACAACTAATCCTGCTGTGATGGATGTGGAGAAGCCAAACCTTCCCAAGAAGCATCAACCCATCCCTTCCCCAGCAGAGAGGCTCTCCACTTCCCTACCCTTAAAACAACAGCAAGATCCATGCAAAAACTGCTCCACATCCCCAGGTGATGGCATTCAGATGCAGAAGGCTGTGGGGAGCCGAGTCCCAAGGCAGGAGCTGAGCATGGAGCCTGAGGCCACCACTGGCCCCTGCATGGCAGACGCAGCTGGGCCCATGGAGGAGGCAGGCTGCCCTGCTCGCTGCATCTCCTCTGGCTCCTTTTGGCAAGGCATTAGAGCAATTAATTGCAATTTTTTATTACCGCTAATTGGCACTGCTCTGAGTGGCTGATCTGGCTCCTGCACCCGCCCTGTGCTGTGGGGAAGCTGAAGTGGTGAAGGCCCGGAGGCTGGGAGCTGGTGTGGGGCATGGAGCCTCACAGCAAGTGTCTGGCAGCCCCAGGGAAGTGGGAAATGCCAGGTTATCCCTGGGCTGGCAGAGCGAACCTGACCCAGGGGATGTCCCTAGTTTACAATGGAGATGAAGCTTGGAGAAGCAGAGAAGTTTGCCTGAGGTTGCTCATTGCATCTGAGAGAGAGCCAGAAGCCCCTCCTGCCCAGGATGCTGGCACCAAACTGCAAGGGGGGCCATGAAGATGAATTTTGAGGTTGTGATGAAGGGGAAATGAGACTATGTCCACACAAGGGTGCATGTCCATGCCTGGCAGGGAGGGCTGTTTGTCCTTGTACCCCTGCTGCACCCATCCTGGTAACTGTGTGGTTTGGGACCTCTATGGGAGCCTCTGATACATCCCTGTGTGGCTGCTGCTGCTGCTCCATGTCTCTCCCAGTGCGAGGCTCAAGCCCCTCTCCATCAGCACTATCCTGCAGGAATGCCTGGCACACGTGCCTGGGAGCTGCCCAACGCCAATCCCTGCCTGCTGCAATCCCACCCTGTGAGCCACACAGGGATTTGGATCCCTGCCGGGTGGTGACACCCATGGCTCCAGGTCCAGCCTGTGCAAGCTCAAAAGAACCATCCCATCCCATCCTGCATCATCAGCACTGGCTCCACCAGCAAGCATTAGGGGCTGTCCCACAGCTGTGGGTGACATCAGTCACAAAAGAAGGAGCCCATCTGTCTGATTCCCTTCTTATCCCTGGATCTATCTGTGCTCCTCTCCTGTTTTTCTTCAGCTCCTTCAGGATGGATCAGGCGCAGCTGAGCTGCTGCAGAGCTGAGAGAAGGGGAGGCAGAGGTGTGCAGAGAAAGCAGTGAGCTCCAGTCCTTGTTCCTCCGGGCAGCTGAAGCCTGGAGAGATCAGATCCAATATATTGGGTGGCTGCTGTGGGTTGCAGTGAACTCCAAAGTGGCATCTGCTGATGGGGTAACTCCCAGTGGCTGATGTGGCTGAGCAGAAATTCAGGTTCTCTCAAATAAGAGAATCTTTCTGTTTCACTGGGTGTCCCCCAGCTCCAATTCCTGGGTGCCAGGGTTTGAATGTGAGTGGTTTGCCCTGCATAGGGCAGGGAGCTCGCTCAGCCCCTGCATGAGCAAGAGACAGGCCATGAGCTGGAGCAGCATGTGGTGGTCTGACCTGTGTCTGCAGGAGTGCAAGTGCCCTAATGCTTGAGTGCAAACATCCTAATGCTTGAGTGCAAACCAAGGATTGCTGCAAAATTCCCTATAAGAAGTGATGCAGCAACTTCCATGTAATTTGTGTGCTTTCAAGTTCACACCTTGTCCATCTCTGTGTGTCTGGGCTGGAGCAGCATGGCTCCAGGGACTGCCAGGGATGGGGCAGCCACAGCTTCTCTGGGCACCCTGTGCTGTCCCTCAGCACCCTCACAGGGAACAGCTTCTGCCCAAGAGCTCATCTCAGTCTCCCCTCTGGCAGTTAAAGCCATTCCCCTGTCCTGTCCCTACAGGCCCTTGTTCAAAGCTCCTCTCCAGGTTTCCTGCAGCCCCTTCAGGCACTGGAGCTGCTTTAAGGTCTCCCCTTAAGGAGCCTTCTCTTCTTCAGGCTAAACCAGCCCAGCTCTCTCAGCCTGGCTCCAGAGCAGAGCTTTGGGGCAGCATCTTCAATTTATGGCCAAATCATGCTGGGGTTGGGGAGCGTGTGCTGGTTGTGTGGCAGCTGCTGGTGGAAATAACCCTCCTGCAGCTCTGCTCTGCAGCAGGGACATGGTGCAAGCTCATTTTCAAACAAATCATCCTCCCCTCGTGCTCCCGCAGGCAGCTGTGTGGGAAGCAGGGGCATCACTATACCCGGCTGTGAACCCAGCGCCGCTGCAGCCAGCACACCGCAAACCAGCGGAGCAGCCGCGGGCCCGCGCCGGGGCCTCTCAGGAGGTGCAAAAACCTCTCTGGTTTCAACAGGGTTTGGAGCGGAGCCCCAGGCAGGGAACTTGTTCTGGTGGGTGAAGTTGTGCACCTCTCTCCCTGCCTGCCTTGGGTGCAGCGTGCTGGAAACGCTCTGCGAGCAGAAAGCAGCCCTAAGAACAAACAGGCGATGAGGCACATGGCAGCACCCAGCTGCAGCCCAGCAGGGAAAGGACAGGGAAGCTGTGGGGGAGCTGGGTGCACGCTGCCCGGGAGATCTGGTGTCCACTGCTTCTGGGTGCAGCCCACGGCACCCAGCTCGGGTGCTCCTCAGCGGGGGTTTGAGCTGCTCCTTGAGGCATTTGGGCTGCTCCTTGAGGGGTCTGGTGCCAGCACCCAGCATGTGCAAATGCTCAGAAATGCATTAAAATGCACCTCTCTGGGTGCATTTTGGCAAACCAAAGATGAGGAAGAAAATGTGACTTGGTGCTTGTGGTGCTGTGGCAGAACTGGGCTTAGTGGAGCAAGCCAAGACCCCACCATGTCTCGGCGTCTGCAGCCATCCTCCCGAGCCTCTGTGAGACAAGGGAGGTCAAATCTTGGTTGATGTTTGAAGGTAATCTCCATTGCTGGTGTTTTCTGGCATCGTATAGGGCTGGGTAGTGAGGATTACCTGGTGTGGGCAGTGGCGATGTGGCTGAGCAGGGTAAAGGTGGAGACGAGTTTCTTGTGGCTTGTGAACCCCCAAATTTGTGCCACCTGTCTTGGTGGGACAGGCTTTGCCCTACGTCCTGCTGTGATGCATCTGACTGGGCTCTATCCAGCCAATGGGGGTGCCTGGTGTGGCAGGAGATGCTCAGGGAGCACAGATGCCATCCCACTGACCTCCCTTTCTCTCTTCTTGCAGGTGTGCAACTGTGACAAGTACCTGAAGGTCTCGAGGGAGAGGATGAGGCAGCTGGTGGAGGACAGCAGGTGGGCGCCGGGGGACAGTGGCACTGGTAAGTGGGTGGGTGCCCATAGTGGGAGTGATGCTCTAACCCCAACCCATGCATTCCCACCTGGGATGTGTTGCCCAGGACAGTGCGGGACCATCCCACTCGGACGGGGGCTCTCTCAGAGGGGAGAATGGAGTCTCCTGGCACCACCCTGCTGCTGGGTGCAGACCCACATTTCTCTTCAAGCCCTCTTGATG